>QGQJ01000527.1:0-53929 GCA_003206725.1 Blastomyces emzantsi | reverse complement strand
TGACGGTGCTGGGAATCGAACCCAGGCTGGCACGGCCACAACGTGACGTCTTACCACTCGACCACACCGTCTTGATTGATGGCGTTGTTTGGCGACCATGAAAACTTTAGGGAGTTGGGCTTGTCATAGGCTTTCAGCCCCCTGAACTCGCGGGAATCATCTTGACTCTCCACGGCTCTAACAAATGTATGAGCTATGGGAATGTAACTACATTCCACCGTCTTGGTTTGTCTTTTTTACCTCAACCTTGCAGCGCCGGGTTGAATAATCTCGCATGTGGCTGCAATGACTGAGCGTCCTCCTGGCCTTTTTGGGGGGTCAGTGAGGGGCTTGAATTCCCTCATTTAGGCGATGCCTTTCCCGACTCCATGGAAGTGATTTACTATACAAAAGTCTCTGCCTGGATATCATTCAGGGAACATGTATAATGACCCAGATTTAGTGGCAATGTGTTGTAGAGCAGTTGGCCCTCTACCCCAGCATATCACTCATTTTTGGGCCATCTACTCCCCACCAGGACTAGCCGGAGTACAAAATCATTCATTTCTGAATCCCCTTTCCTCTATCGAACGATTCATACTTACACAGTCAGACTGTGGCATTCGACAGGTTCGTTGAGATGTTCTACAGCCTTCTTCTAACATGACCGAGGGTTGACTTTTATATCTCAATCTCCCGCGGATGCCTTGTGGCTCTTCAGGGCCCGTGAGCTTAGGTTCTTTGCATTAGATCGACGTTGATAATGAATATGGTCAAATTCTAGACCTCACCAAACAAAATGCAGACGCTTGCGGTTTTGTGGTGTTGTATTCGAGAAGAAGAATTATTTATATATATACTCACACGTGAGCGTGTGTTTGGGAGGGACGTGTGTTTCAAATACTGGACATACGCAACATGTCAACACCAAGATAAAACACTAAGTGCCCTATTCTCCCCAAAGAAATGCGAAGACATACCGCTCAGCTATATCAGTGAACCATATGTGCTCAAGGTGAAGGAATTGCTCTGTTGTTCCTTTTATGAGCTGTCATGAAACTTGAAATGTCTTTTCTTTATCTTTAGTTACTCTCCGGATCAGAAGGGAAGTCCCCGGCGATCAATCCTAACACCACCCTATACTCCAGGTTATCCGTTGAACCCATCAAATTTGATGTTTGGTCAAATTACCCTACGAAACCAACGTCGAAATGTCACTCCGAACCCCTTCCCGTGACAGGTTGGATTGGCTGCTCTCGTGCAAATAGTTCTGTGACTGCATTATCGAATGTCAGGGCGAGAGTTTTATATTCATAAAATGGCTGTGTGCAAATCGCCCGTGATGGTCGCTGCGGGGACAGTTTGAAGTACGTCAATAGAAGAACCTTCCACAGGCTATGTTTGCCGTGTTGGCCACCTGCTTGGAAAGTAAGAACACAATCTATACGTTTGTTCAGTTTCGATGTTGAGACTGTCAAGCGCATGATTGGTTATCTTTACAAAAGAAAAATTAATGGAGATCTCAGAAACAAAGTAGTGGGCAGTGCCACTCTGGGAGAAACCGAGAATCGCTCGTTTTCTGAAGATGGTAGGTGTCTGTCCAAGCATTATTTTCGAACTCTTCATCTAACACTAAGTGCTGGTATGAGATGCCCTGCTACGAATCCGCATTCAAGTTCATACTATGGCGGACAATTTGGAAATATCGGAGCCTGGAGAATGCGCACTCGAAAGCACCTGCCACGTTCTAGGCATCAACTACTCAATGAGAGATTTTAAATGCGATGATTATAATACCGCCGACCACCCAAGAGGCGGACTTATATGACGCCATGGCAACTGCGCTGACAATTCTATCAAAGAGCTGCTGGGTTTGGAGGAGTTCGTCCACCTTGATATGCCGAATCCGACAATTTTGGTATCACACGGGACCTGGTAAAGGGATAAACTCGACCCCGCGCCATATGTGTTGTTGCCATGCTCGTTGTAAGTTTCGCCATTAGCTGATAGCCATTATGGCTCCTATGTTTGCTGTCACATGTTCTTTCTATTTCTCCTCTGACTGAATGAACGACGTGGTCTCTTCTTATTACCCTGTTCTTATCACGCGTAAGGATGCCAATGACTCGTCTATGTTTTTATTGTACTTTCTGTCCAAGGTTCTATCTGTTCGGATTTGCTTGTCTTCGGTTTATTTTCATTCAGTCAGTTACCCCAGCTGGAGAATGGCAATGGGCCTTTCGTTCACTATGAATGCTATGCACACTAGTACAGGTCACGCCCTTCCATTGTTTCGAGAAATCTCCCTTTTACTCAGAGTAATTGACACAAGGAATGACTACCTGTTGAATTTGGTGGAAGGAGGAACCCAACGGACATCAAGTTGTAGTGAATACTTCTCTCAACTTCCAGACTTATCTCCCTTTTTATTCCCAATCTACACGACAACATACCCCTTCCTAGGTATGGGCTGTGCAAACATTTTTACGTCTATGCACGCTCCTGTTTTGGCCTTTTAGCAGACCCCTGTTACGACCTTTTTCGCTGGGTGAGTGATTTTGATGGCACTAGACTACCGTGAGTGAGCATTCTTTATTACGCGTAATGACTATGCCAGACAGACACTAATAAAGAGTAAAAAAGAACAATTGGCCTGGAACCACTCGATAGACAATGTTTGAGATAAAAGCATATTTCATTGATGACGGGAACTTTGGCGATGATGGTAAAGAGTAACATGTATTAGGTAGGAATTAGGCAATGTCGGGTTGAAATCACCAAGTCGATTTACTTAGGATGAGCTTCCTTCGTACGCGTTTGGAAGTCCACGACAAGTGCAAAAAGGTCGAGACATATGTTATTCTATGTAAATCGGATAATTAAACACAGCTTTTCAACTTTTTCTCTAGTCATACGTTTTGCATTTGCATTTGCATCAACCCCCCCAGTTTTTATCCAGACCAGGCCGAAAACTTTCACAGGGCGGATGTGTTCTTCGCTCTTTACCTAGAGAGAGCAATATCATCAATTCGTAGGATCAATTTGACTGTTTCAGCTGCAAGTTCAATCGCACTCGTGCTCACAAGCAGCGGCTGCAGCACTTTCTCATCCGCAATATTGTCCTTTACCCCTCCACTTCGGATGCTCACGCCGGCATTCTTCTCTCCCATAGCGTGTCGGTGACGGAGGTCTGTGACGACCTTTATGCCGTTCAATCCCGCATTCTCTGCAAGGGTGGTGGGGATAACCTCCATTGCATCGGCGAAAGCTTTCCAGCATATCGCTTCCGTGCCTGTGAGAGCGCGGGATTGTTTCGCTAAAGCTTGGGCAATTTCGATCTCCGGTGCACCGCCGCCGGCAATGAGGGCACGTTTCTTAACGAGGCATCGGATCACACAAAGGGCGTCGTGGAGGGATCGTTCCACTTCATCGAGAACGAGGCTATTTGCGCCGCGGGCTATGATGGACACGGTCTGGTTTGCGGCTGCTGATCTGATGCCGGTCACCTTGGTATAGCGGGCTCCAGTATGTTGTACTTCCTCGATTAAGTCTGCGGTGCCGAGTTTGTCTTCTGTGAAAGAGTCGATGTTGGCAATGGGTTTGCAGCCCAAACTCTTGCAGAGAAATTCTACTTCGTCACGTTCGATGTCCTTTATAGCCATGATCTTCACGCGCGAGAGGAAATAGAGGGAGATGTCGTTCAGGGCATCGCGGAGAATGGATTTTTGAATCAAAAGCACATTGCACTTGGTTTTGGCAATCTTTTTCACCATGTTAAGAAGATACATGCGCTCTTCTTTAATGATTTTGTCCATCTGTCGATAGTCATTGACGACAATTTGATTTTCCATCTGGGACCATGGTCAGCATTTATGATGAATTGTGAGGAAGTGATATGGGCGTACATCTGGTTTGGGAGGGCTTAGTTGAAATTGAATCAATGCAATTCTGGCTTTCTCAACTCTGACGGGGCCACCAGCGCTTTTCATGACCGGCTGATTCAAGATCAAACCATCCACCATATCGCAATCCTCAATTGTACCTCCAACTTTCTTCACAATACGGATATTACGAAGGTCGACATTGTCTGCTGTTTTGGGGTCTATCGTTTTTAGCACGGAGTCAACGGCAATGGGTCCGAGTAAGTTTGAATATTGGGAGACGATCTTCGAGGACAAAGACGTTGAAGCGGCTTGGAGAAGAGTTGCTCGGTCTGAAAGGGATATAGGGTGTGACATGTCGTGAAGAATCTGAACCGCTGCGGCAGCAGCTCTCTGGAAGGATTCAGAGATAATAGTTGGATGTATTCCTGGTCAAGACGTCAGTGATTGAAAAGGGTGAATGCAAACGTCCATGAAAGGGATCCCATCCCACCTTTCCCCAATAACCGTTCTGCAGCCCCCAATAGACTTCCTGCAATCACAACAACAGAGGTTGTTCCATCGCCAGCTTCTACATCCTGGGCTGCACTAAGGTCCACCAGCATTTTTGCGGCAGGGTGCATAACAGCCATATCTTTTAACATCGTGTTTCCATCGTTCGTCTATGCCCAGTTAGATGCCTGTAAATGATAGCGGGGAGGTCGTGGAGCGTACAATTATGGTTTCGCCTTTTCCAGTTTGAATCTACTATATGTTAGCCTGGTAATGCCCTATTATATTCATCATGCCAGAAATCAAAATACCATCTTGTCCATCCCCCTTGGCCCCAATGACTGTTTATATGTTAGCCCCACGCTTCGAGTTGAGAGCAGGCATTTAGGAGCGCAATACCGTTCTTATGGCATCAACAACAGCTATGAGGGAAATTAGCAAGCGGTTATGAATAATCCAGAAGCCATAGCCATACATACCTCTAGCTGCCATGATATTACCCGTACGCACGGCCATGGGCTTCTCCTTGTCCTATTATACCAGTGAGCAAAATATTCGCGGAAAACAATCGACATGCGGGGCGCGCAAACCTTGAAGTTACGGTTCCCGCCATTTCCAGACGCGCTCACAGTAGACGCCATCCTGAATCTCTATGTAAATGACGTTATACAATGAGAAAAGAACGTTGATGTGAGTGTGTTGGGGGACTGTCCGAAACCACGGACTCTTTTGAATTTCCCACTGAGATGCTTGGCGATCCCTCCCACTAGCGCCGTTGGCAGCTCCGGGCCCAACTTACGTAATATCTAAGCTCCCCGGCTCGCCCCAACACCAACGGAAGCCTCGTTTGACCAGCACTCTCTGAGCATACAACGCCCATCACTACCTACGCCTGACTTGCCTTACTAGTTACGAAAGAAGAATACAGTTAGCCATTCCACGCGGCTGCTCCACGACCGTCAACCTTTATCCTACCCCTCCCCAGCCTCCTTTCCATCTGCCATCATGCCCAGCGCCACGGGCCAGAACTGGGAGAAATACAAGAAGAACTTCGCAGATGACGAAGAGCCAGAGAAGAAGATTACACCGCTGACAGATGAGTATGTGATGTGTCCCGTCGCTGGTTCTGCATCGTATCTGGAAGCTTCTGATTAACCTATCCCACAGGGACATCCAAGTTCTCAAGACCTACGGCGCAGCGCCATACGCGGCAGCCTTAAAAAAGCTCGAAAAACAAATAAAAGAGAAGCAAGCAAGCGTTAACGAGAAGATTGGAGTAAAGGTATATAGGTCCCCTATTTCATACTTCTTATTAGCGCGATGATGAAGCTCATTACCCTTAGGAATCCGACACCGGGCTCGCACCACCACACCTCTGGGATGTTGCAGCAGATAGACAACGTATGCAAGAAGAACAACCATTACAAGTCGCACGCTGTACGAAGATTATACAAGATGAGAAGGATCCGGAAAAAAGCAAATACGTCATCAACGTCAAACAGATAGCCAAGTTCGTCGTGAACCTCGGGGAGCGAATTAGCCCTACGGATATTGAGGAGGGCATGAGAGTCGGGTAAGCCATGTTTATCCGTCCGACTCCAGTCGAGAGACCGTGAACTGACGATACACTTCTTCTTCTTCTTCTTGTTTTTCAGCGTGGACCGAAATAAATACCAGATTCTTCTCCCTCTGCCTCCAAAGATCGACCCTAGTGTTACAATGATGACGGTCGAAGACAAACCTGATGTGACCTACGGAGATGTTGGAGGATGCAAGGAACAAATTGAGAAACTTCGAGAAGTTGTTGAAATGCCGCTACTTTCACCGGAACGATTCGTCAGTCTAGGAATCGACCCACCTAAGGGAGCTCTACTCTACGGTCCACCGGGGACAGGAAAGACGCTTTGTGCGCGAGCTGTTGCCAACAGAACTGACGCCACTTTCATTCGTGTTATTGGCAGTGAGCTTGTCCAAAAATATGTTGGAGAGGGAGCACGAATGGTGCGTGAACTCTTTGAAATGGCTAGGACAAAAAAGGCGTGCATCATTTTCTTCGACGAGATTGATGCGATCGGAGGGGCACGTTTTGACGATGGTGCCGGAGGAGACAACGAAGTGCAAAGAACAATGTTGGAATTGATCACCCAATTGGATGGTTTCGATTCTCGAGGAAACATCAAAGTCATGTTCGCTACCAACAGACCGTCCACTCTTGACCCAGCCCTGATGAGACCTGGGCGTATTGACAGAAAAATCGAGTTCTCCTTACCGGACCTAGAAGGACGGGCAAACATCCTCCGCATCCATGCCAAGAGTATGTCAGTCGAAAGAGACATCCGATGGGAGCTTATTTCTCGACTCTGCCCGAACTCGACCGGAGCAGAGCTTCGAAGTGTGGCAACCGAGGCGGGAATGTTCGCCATCCGAGCACGGCGAAAGGTTGCTACGGAGAAAGATTTCCTAGCCGCAGTTGACAAGGTAATCAAAGGGAACCTGAAGTTTAACTCGACTGCAACATACATGCAGTACAACTAAGACAACAATATCCTGCAACATCCTGCGGGAGGAATGGCGTTTTTTACGGGGTATAGTGGAGGATTTTGTATTGTACGATGGTGGAACAAGGCATATGACAATTCCATTTCTGGGAAGCCCTGTGGTTTTGATTCTCGTTTTTTTAGAGCAATGGAATATATACTCCCCATCAATATAATATCGTTTTTGTAGACATTAACACATGGCTCCAACCAATCCGTCCACAATATATGTCACGTGGCTCTTTCATGTGGACGGGCCAGGTCGGAAAGATTACCTCTGCACCCGCTGTGATTGGTTGGTGGCCCGGCTCAGTGCCTCGGAACTGGTGGAGAGGCCTGCTTATATAATCGTTTTGCTCACCACCGAGTTAACTTCCCTTCCGAAGAACAAACGCAACCTGAGATGCCCTCAACCCTGTGATTCCTATCGCAACAGCACCTCCAGTTAGAGCTTGACTTAATTGGATCTCCTAGTGTTCTGTGTTGATTTGAGGCATCATGAGCTTTTCCGGCTTGCGGAGCTTGGCTCCCGCGACGAGGGTATGATGCCTGTCTGCAAATATTACATTCCCCTCGCCCTGTGCATCCGCGATTGCAGCCGAACTGACAAGTTTTTTCCCTGCAGTTTCCCGGAGCTTTAAAGAATCAGAGACGTCTATTTTCTTCATCGCGTCCTGCAGGTATGCCATATGCCCCTTGCTACCATTGGGAGTGTTGCCAATTGACCCGTTTTGAACTTGACAGCCCGGATATTCGCGAATCAACCTCTCCGTGCGAAAGAAGCCTCTCCTTTCGTCTCTAAAAATTATGCCGTAATCGTACGTGGCCTCCATGCTATCCCTGGATTGCCTATCAAATACAGAAGTGAGGATGTGCCTGACGATATATAGGACCACGAATATGATGCCGTCGTCGTTGGAGCTGGTGGTGCTGGTCTCCGCGCTGCCTTCGGCCTAGCGGAGGCAGGATTTAACACAGCCTGCGTTTCGAAACTCTTTCCTACAAGAAGTCATACAGTAGCAGCACAGGGAGGTATCAATGCTGCCCTTGGAAAGTACGTTTTCGCAATTGAGTGGCATGTATTGGAAACATTATGAAAGACGTTGTGCGCTAATTCTGAGTATGTAGTATGCATGAGGACGACTGGAGATGGCACATGTACGATACCGTCAAGGGATCCGATTGGCTGGGTGACCAGGATGCTATCCATTACATGACAAGAGAGGCACCACAGAGCATCATTGAGCTTGAAGGATATGGATGCCCGTTTTCGAGAACCGAGGACGGCAGAATCTATCAACGTGCTTTCGGTGGACAGTCTCAGAAATACGGCAAAGGAGGCCAAGCGTATCGATGCTGCGCTGCTGCTGACAGAACCGGCCATGCCCTTCTTCACACTCTTTACGGCCAATCCCTCCGACACAACACCAACTATTTCATCGAATATTTCGCTATGGATCTTCTGATGGAGGATGGCGAATGCAAAGGTGTAATTGCTTATAATCAAGAAGATGGAACCATCCATCGTTTCCGCGCACACAACACCGTATTGGCAACCGGAGGATATGGTCGTGCTTACTTCAGCTGCACATCTGCCCACACCTGTACTGGTGATGGTATGGCCATGGTTGCCCGTGCTGGTCTGCCCAACCAGGATATGGAATTTGTTCAATTCCACCCCACAGGTATTTATGGAGCTGGTTGTCTTATCACAGAAGGCTCTCGAGGTGAAGGTGGTTATCTGTTGAACTCCGAGGGTGAGCGATTTATGGAACGATATGCTCCAACTGCCAAAGATTTGGCTAGCCGAGACGTCGTTTCCCGATCGATGACTCTTGAGATCCGCGAAGGACGCGGTGTTGGCCCTGAGAAGGACCACATCTACCTGCAACTCAGTCATCTTCCTGCCGAAATCCTCCATGAGCGATTGCCTGGTATCTCGGAAACTGCATCAATTTTCGCTGGTGTTGACGTTACCAAGCAGCCTATTCCCGTCCTCCCAACTGTTCACTACAACATGGGCGGTATTCCAACTCGTTATACCGGTGAAGTTCTCACGATAGACGAGAAGGGCCAAGATAAGATTGTCCCCGGTTTGTATGCTTGTGGTGAAGCTGCTTGTGTTTCTGTCCACGGTGCCAATAGACTTGGTGCAAACTCGCTGCTTGATCTCGTCGTATTCGGCCGCGCAGTCTCCCACAGCATTCGTGATAAAGCGACGCCCGGCCAACCACATAAAGAGATTAGCGCGGATGCCGGAGCTGAATCTATTGGTGTTCTTGACAAGGTCAGAAATGCAGATGGACCTAAGCCGACGTTTGACATTAGGAACGCTATGCAGAGGACTATGCAAACCGATGTTAGCGTTTTCCGAACCCAAGAGAGTTTGGATGAGGGGGTCCGCAAGATTGATGAGGTTGATCAGATGTTTGCTGATGTGGGAACCAAGGACCGCAGCATGATCTGGAACTCTGACCTTGTTGAGACTCTCGAACTGAGAAACTTGTTGACTTGCGCGTAAGTTTTATTTTTCACTTCCTACGCTGACTTTTAATTGTCTTTTCTTGTTACGAGTATACTGATGGACTATAGTACACAAACCGCTATTGCTGCAGCCAACCGCAAGGAATCCCGTGGCGCCCATGCCCGCGAGGACTACCCAGAACGTGATGACGAAAACTGGATGAAGCACACGTTGACCTTCCAAAAGGAGCCGCATGGCAAGGTCGACCTTACCTACCGTGCCGTTAATCCCAATACACTCGATGAGAATGAGTGCAAGCCTGTCCCTCCTTTCAAGCGGACGTATTAGAGTCGTTTTTTACCAGCAAATATTTTTCGCAGTGTATATCTTGTGGGACTGAAATTCGTATGGCTCGGGGTCGCCTGTGGCGTACCGGGGAAAAATCACATGAGAATTTATATTTCCTCTGTTTTTCATTATGGCTGATTCCTTCCCTCTGTTTCTTTCAGCTCTTTTTTTCGTTTCTTCGCCCTTAGTTTTGTTCCCTTGATCTACCTCCCTGCCCTTTCCTGCTGTGTTTTCTTGTGAATAATTATTGAAGCGTATGTTCTTTTTATCAAAATTCTTCGTCGTCCGCGTTCATTTTTTCCCAAGTGGTTCAGGCTTTTGATTGTACTATACGCTTGGCTATCGTAAAGTAAGAGGGAAGGGCTGGATGTGAGATAAAGCTATGACACGGGGCAAGCCACCAAGTTACAACTATCTGGCCCTGAGATATATCTTGTTACATCTGTATATTTTATTTATGCAACATTTACCGTAATTTTTGAACTTCTGCCCTTTGGTATTACTGTATCAAACGAAACTCGTGTGCGAGACTCCCTGAACTGGCCTCCCAGCAAATACCTGGGTAATTAAGGTTCGGCGCTAATTGCCCCAAACCTCGACGCGACTGGCGAACCTAGGTATCGATTCGTGTTTTAGCCTTTCCTCATTGGGATGGCCTAGACTCGAGTTTCTTTCACCAAGGCACAACAGCATCCTTTGTCTCCTTACAGATTACACTCCTTTCCATTGACCTTTACCTAGAGGCATCTGGATGTGATTCACCGTGCTGTCCGCTCCTTCGTTCACTGATATGCCTCGGCTGAATTTGGAGTCAAGACTTTTCTGAAAAGCAGCCGCTACAATGGCTGGGGAGAAAGGAGGTAGCAGGGACGAGGAAAGGGAGCCGTTGACGAGAGGCAGCATAGAATTCCGTGACTCGATAAACTCGTTTGATTACTCCTCTTCTACCGCGTCGTTGTCCCTCGCCGTCATTGATAGAATCAATAGTTCCACCCAAGATTCAAGGTTAGGCGAGAAGGATCAACGTGATGATGGCCATAACCAATACAGGGACGAGGAGGAATATGATGTTGAGGATGCAGACTATATCCCGTCTGGCGGGAAGCCGGTACAGAAAAAGACTAAAATAGCGTTATGGGCTCTTCTATTTCTCTGCGTCGGTGGATGGTCTCTTGCCTTTGTCATTTTTTTATTCAGGGGTCACGACACCCCCCAGACGTCCATCGCGTCCGAGGATAACGTATCAAGCGGAGGTGCGCGAGGGAATAGGATAACGTTGGATGAGGTGTTGGGAGGCGAGTGGTTGCCGCGTGGCCATTCTATATCGTGGTTCCCTGGTCCAAATGGCGAGGATGGGTTACTTCTTGAGAAGGATGACCTAAGTGGGACCGGCTACTTGCGAGTGGAAGATATCGTCAGTCGCAAGGACCCGAAGGCGTCCAAGAAACCCATTGTTTTGATGCAAAAGAAAATGTTTACAGTGGGAGGAGAAACTGTCTTTTCCGCGCAGGCTTGGCCGAGTCCGGATTTGAAGACAGTACTGGTGCTATCTGATCAGCAGAGAAATTGGCGCCATTCGTTTACAGGAAGGTACTGGTTGTTTGATGTGGAGACTCAAACGGGACAGCCACTCGATCCTGGTGCTCCAGATCGGCGGATCCAGCTTGCTTCCTGGTCTCCGCAGTCTGAAGCTGTGGTGTTCACAAGGGACAATAACATGTTCTTTAGAAAACTAACTTCAAATGAAGTTACAACGATAACCACTGATGGCGGCGTTGACTTGTTTTACGGAGTTCCAGACTGGGTTTATGAGGAGGAAGTATTTTCAGGCAACAGTGCGACTTGGTGGGCATCTGATGGCGACTATATTGCATTCCTTCGAACCAACGAGTCGTCAGTGCCAGACTATCCTGTGCAGTATTTCGCGTCTCGACCAAGTGGGGAAACCCCCAAACCTGGCGAAGAGAACTATCCCGAAATACGCGAAATCAAATACCCGAAAGCTGGAGCCCCAAACCCCATCGTGGATCTCCAGTTCTATGATGTTGGGAAGGGCGAAGTCTTCTCAGTGGACATCACGAGTGAATTTACCGACGATGATCGTCTCATAATTGAGGTTCTCTGGGCTTCGAATGGGAAGGCCCTTGTCAGAGAGACTAATCGAGAAAGTGATATTCTTAGCATTGCCATTATTGATGTGTTATCAAGGACCGGAAAGATCACCCGAAGAGAAGATGTCAATGCTTTGGATGGCGGTTGGGTAGAGCCGACACAATCTACGCGGTTTATTCCTGCAGACCCGGATCATGGCCGGCTGGATGATGGCTACATAGATACGGTCATCTACGAAGGGCGCGATCAGCTAGCCTATTTCACGCCCCTTGATAATCCTAAACCTATTATGCTCACAAAAGGTGATTCAGAGGTCGTGAATGCCCCGTCTGGTGTGGACATGAAAAGAGGGTTGGTCTATTTCGTCGTTGCTGGAAATGAACCCTGGGAACGAAATGTCTATAGCGTAAATCTCGATGGGACTTCGCTTCAGCCATTGACGAATGTGACGGAAAGCAGCTACTATGATGTCTCCTTTTCAAACGGCGCCGGTTACGCTTTGTTGAATTACCGGGGCCCAAAAGTACCGTGGCAGAAACTTATAAGCACTCCTGCAAATGAAAACTCGTTTGAAGCAATCATAGAGCAGAATGACCACTTGTCTAAAAAGCTCCGCCTGTTTTCATTGGAGTCCAAAGTTTACCAACATGTCACTGTTGATGGTTTCTCGCTACCCGTGATGGAACGGCGCCCACCAAATTTTGACCCTGCAAAGAAATACCCCGTCCTTTTCCATTTGTATGGCGGGCCGGGGTCACAAACAGTGTCTAAAAAATTCAGAGTCGACTTCCAGAGTTATGTTGCTTCGACTCTGGGATATATTGTTGTCACAGTAGACGGCCGAGGTACTGGCCATATTGGCCGGAAAGCCCGTTGCATAATTCGAGGCAAACTCGGGCACTATGAAGCTCGAGATCAAATAGAGACTGCCAAAAAATGGGCGGCAAAGCCATACGTTGATGAATCCCGAATAGCCATTTGGGGCTGGAGCTATGGAGGCTTTATGGCGCTGAAGACGCTTGAGCAGGACGGTGGACGAACTTTCCAGTACGGAATGGCAGTAGCACCGGTGACTGATTGGCGGTATTATGGTATGCAACATTTTGGTACCCTCAGGCTCACTTAAGTTAACATATTTTCAGATTCCATCTATACCGAACGCTATATGCACACCCCTCAACACAACCAGAAGGGTTATGATACCTCCGCTATTTCCAACACCACCGCTTTAGCAAGCAATATTCGTTTCCTTATTATCCATGGAACCGCCGATGATAACGTGCATATCCAAAACTCACTGACCCTCCTCGATAAACTTGACCTGGACGACGTTGATAACTACGATGTCCACGTCTTTCCAGATTCTGACCACAGCATCTATTTCCATAATGCGCATAAAATGGTCTACAACCGTAAGTTTTCTCTCTCAGGTTCTATTACAGTTATGTTCGATTTGGCGGGACATATTCAACTAAGCCAATTTCCTTCCTTGTAGGTCTTGGTGACTGGCTCATCAATGCTTTCAATGGTGAATGGTTGAAGGTCCAAAACCCGACACCGAACAATTCTCTATTTCGACGCGCCGCGACATGGGCTGGATTACCTGTATGAATTCGAACATTTGCGCTAAGGCAGATTGTTGTATAACCGCATATCTTCTATTATTCTTTTTGCGAAGCATTCCACTTAGGCTTGTTCCTATGTGAGCTCGCGTTGGCAGGTGTTTTATTATCTACATCGTCTTGAAGTTGGCGTATGCTAGGCAACATCTCATTTCCCCATTTTCAGCTGTTTCCTGGATTGCATTTTTGCGTGGGGTATGATATAGCCCCGGCGTTTGAGTATACAGGTTTCGAACATCGGTAATTTTTGGATGGTCTAGATTTCATGATTATTTGGATAGCATTAACAGGTTATCCTACATTGTTTAGTTGATTTTTTTATAACCTAATTCACAAGCTCTTTTCTGATATGCAAATGGCCAGCACACTGACGAAACAAGGATTTATCCGGGCTACATGCTTGATTCCAATTCAGAATCCTTGCGTCAGAGCGTTCTTCATTCACTTCCGTTCTCTCGACCAGTAGCCGTTGGACATGGTGTATCATCAAAAGTATTATTATCGTTGCACTTGTCCTCGCAATCCGGGCTATTGTACGGGACGTCTCCTATCAGACTTTCTGTTATGACCTCAATGCTGTTTTAGCAGGTGTTTACCTACCAGGGTCATGTGACGATTCAATTTCAACCACACCTCGTCCGTTTTAAACGGTTGAGCTTATATCTGGAGTTTTGGTTATAGATGTAGAGCTATATGGGCTTTGCCATATAATCCGCTCCTGAGGCTAGGATCCGGCGTTCCTTCATCCAACTCCTTTCTGGGAATGTGGAGAATGTATCAGTGGCCTCGGGACTCTGTGCAGAATTTGCCATTCCCGGAGCTGGGTTGGATAGTATTTTAAGATTTGCGGGTTGCATTTATCGCCTCTATATTGATTGGCCTTTACCAAAATCATTGCCACTTACTATCCGACGTTTTTATTTCCAGGAAATCACCGCAGATTGGTCGGTAATGATGCATTCTGATGTACCATGGGACAATTTTGGATGTATGTACGGAGGATTAACCCACCCTAGGTGAATTTATCATCCCCGATATTTATCTGAGTGATATTTCTGACAAGAAGTAGTGAGCTGGGTATATCCATGCCCCGTCAATGGACAAAAGTTCGCTACAGGAACAAGAGGCTTTGTGAAGATTTTCCCAGCCTGAGCCGTGAGTTGGTGTGGCAGGGAAGGAAGCAAAATCTCGACGTTTTATTCACAATTGATCTATGTAACGACGTGCCGAATTCACTTCAGAGGTATTATTTTTTTACTTAGCATGCTCTTCGTCAAGCTTGCTCTTGCTACATTTCATATCTCTACTTGCATACCGTGTTGCCAGCCGCTGGTGTGCCTTGGACATGAATCCGGCCAAGCCATTCGCCGAATTAGTTTTCCGCCGACGCTACTCCTGAAACCTCTACCCCGCCATCACTGCTCGCTTTGAAGACAAAAAAGCGAACCACAACTTGTAGCCGTCCACAAGGGTGTCCACATCTCATTTCGATCGATTACCTTGTTAAATGTGCTGCTGCATTCAAAAATTAGTTTTTACTTCTCTGTGCCACAACACCTGAAAGCCACAATAAGGCACGTCAGTCCAGCTTCCTGCCCACGATGTCGTCACCCGCCGAAGCTGGTGCAGGGTTGCTACTTGAAGACACTAGAATTCCAGCCTTCTCGCCTCATGTCCAGCGTCATCTAGAGCGCATCTTCGAATCAACTGGCGAGACCAACAACAAAGAAACATTTCTTGAGGCCATCCAGCACGAACCTCCAGGGAAACAACATGCTATCAGCAATTATGATGATTTCATGGTATACATGTCATCTGCATATGCTCAAGCGCCCCCTGAACCACAAGATCTGTCACTGCCTATGAACAATTACTTTATCAGCTCGAGCCACAATACCTATCTTACTGGTAATCAACTGTATAGCGAGTCAAGCACAAAGGTTTACAAAAATGTATGTCAACTTTCATTTCTTCCCTCCAATTTTGATTTTTCCATCATTGGTCCTTCTCGTTTCCCGTCCGGTCTCGGTTGGAACGTTGCGGCTTGTTTCGGCGTATGTGGTGTGTCGTTTTTCGTGATAGCGCATGCACCCTCCGGGAGAAGGAAGATTTTTACTCCACAATCGGAAATGCTCATGGATTGCCCATATTCCCTATTGTTCATTCTAGAAATCGTTGGGAGAGCTTCAGCCGTCAATCAGTGAGCATTCATTCCCAGCGACGTATGGGAACTTGGTGGCCTTTGATTTTATTCACAACCGAGGACTCGATGTATCATTGGATGATAAATGTTCCCAGAACATGTCACCTTCACAATGACGACGGTTACCATTGTTTCAGCCTGAAAGTAAATTTCCTGGTAGACGACGCACCTATGAACTAACATTATACCCCTGCTAGGTTCTTTTGAAAGGATGTAGATGTCTCGAAATTGATGTGTGGGATGGCAAACTGGATTCCGAGGACAGCACCGATTCGTCGGATGCAGAAAATGACCGTGGCGAGCCAAAAGCGCCTCAGAAAAATAAGAAGGAAGGTCCTAAGAACAAGAAAAGTGACCGTTTTAACCTGTCATCATTGTCAAGCCGCTTGGACCGGCTTTCTAAAGGATCGACAACGCAGCCGCAAGCTGCCATTGCCGAAGCTACCGTGGTAACTGCAGCCGGAGATGCGGGAACGGTAGTGTCATTTGCCCCTCTGCGGCTTGAACCTCGCGTTTTTCATGGTTATACTCTGACGAAAGAAATAACGTTCCGTGATGTGTGCTATGCAATTAGAGATTATGCATTCGTCACCAGCGATCTGCCCATCATAGTTAGCCTAGAGGTCCATGCATGTCTTGAGCAACAACAGGCGATGGTAGATATCATGACGCAGGCATGGAAAGGTATGCTCGTTGAGCTTCCCGCAGATATCGAGGCTAAACTGGAAAGGGGTGAAATTGAACACTTGCCAAGCCCAGGAGAACTGCGAAACAAGATTTTGATCAAAGTGAAATGGGCACCACCCGAGACGGCGGCCGCTCAAACGAAACCTGGGGACATACCTGGAGTGTCTTCGGAAAATGGGAAACAGAGGTCAGGATCAGTAGCTGAAGATGACACCGTGGGAGGTGGTGACGGGGGTGAGAACAACGGAGCAGCCCAGGCCAAGAAAAAACCTTCGAAGATTTTACATGCTCTAAGTCGACTCGGTATTTACACGCGTGGATACACTTTTAGTAAATTTTCGCAACAAGGTATGTTATTAATGTTAATTTCGAGTAACTACCAACAAAGGGGGGGGGTGTTCACACATTGTTTCGGAGAAACCAAGAGTAGTGGGAGAGAACTACACTCATTGGTATAAGAAAGGAAAGAATTGGCTTACCAGAATATGTCTACAGAGGCAACCCATTTAAACCACATATTTTCGCTCTCGGAGAACGCTGTGAAAGACGCCCATGATAATGAACGCCAGGCTCTTTTTGAGCATAATCGAGAGTATATGATGCGAACATATCCGTCCGGCCTGCGCGTAAATTCGTCTAATTTAGACCCCTCGTTTTGCTGGAGACAAGGAATTCAAATCGTTGCATTAAACTGGCAGAACTGTGACAAGGGAATGATGATTAACGAAGGAATGTTTGCAGGGCATAGAGGTTGGGTGCTTAAGCCGGAGACATACAGAGGAAAAGCATGGGCGATTGGAGCAGTAGAGCGAACTAAAAACAGTCTTCAGAATACTGCGCGGTATAACACCCTGAATCTATCGGTCGAAGTCCTTGCGGGGCAAAACATTCCTCTTCCTGAAGGTGATGAGCACGCCAAGAGCTTCCGCCCTTATGTCGCATGTCAACTTTATCTCGAGCGACTCAAGGATCACATCTACGCCACCGAAAATGTTAATCGCAGTACGGACACCGCAAAGTACAAAGCGCAAACCAAAGCTGGAGTTGGCTCAGATCCGGACTTTGGAGGGCAAGTGATGCATTTCCCAAATGCACCAGTTACCTTGGAGGAATTGAGTTTTGTGAGGTCAGTCCAGTCCATAGTTCTCCCCTTTGGCCCCCTGTTTTTTTCGCATTTATCCTTCGTTATTCGATTTCTTGCCCCACATCAATCTATCCTTCCCACCATCATTGATAATTCCGAATATTCCAATCGAGGCGATTAGTGCCACGTCAGTTAGGGGATATCGACAAAAGTGTATTTCGTGTTATTGCTTTTGTAGGAAAGAGGGGGGAAACACATTGCCAGAAGGAAAACGGAAGAAATTTCTCCACTTATACCAAACCCATGCAAATGGGGGCGGTTGGGTGGACCTGTTGATCGCTCCGTTTTCGATATTGTGATTCCTCATGCATATTATATATCCCCGCTCTTCCTTGCAGGAACATGACACTAATACAAAGGTGAATTGACAGGTTCAAAGTTAAGGATCGTGAGTTTGGAAAAGATGATTTAGCGGGGTGGGCCTGCATCAGACTCGATCGGCTTCGCCAAGGATTCCGATTTATACGGCTATTTGACACGACGGGCAAGCTGTCTCAAGGCGTCCTGCTTGTCAAAATCTCGAAGCAGATATCCTAAAACATGTTGGCAATTATGTCTGGAACAAGCACTTCATTTCCCTTTGCCCAGTGTACTCCTTCTTTAGCTTACCGGGTCGGCATATAGGGTTGGAACATGTCTGCAAAGGCTATGTTTTGCGGTCAATGACCATAGCCTTCAGAAGAAAAACTTGAGTGGCCTGTTTAAGATCATATGGTGCTCTATTAATCGGTTAGACCGCCGAAGTCTCACTTAGATCAGTTTCCCAGAGTTTCTCTTAGACTCCAGCGTCAGGATGAATAAAGTTTATCTGATACACGAGACAACTCAATCTGATAACCGTTTTAACTTTCCCGTGCATATTTTAGAATGTAACCTCAGCCACCAGTTCCACCTTGTCGTCGGAATTGGCGCCACTGTGGGATAATGAAGTTGGTGGTCAGCCGGCTATGTTATCTGGGTGATAGGCCTCAGGGTCGGGCTGATTGGCTTTGCGTAACTTAACATGATTTGCCTCTATTCATATTTTGTAAAATTTCAATCGAAATAGGGAATGAGCAAGTCTTGAGATTTCGCGGATCGATGTAAGTAACTAAGCATGCATAGTTCATGTATACTAAAACAAATTGTGACATGTCCATTTTTCTACTCAACGGCATAACTTCATTGGTTAATCAGCGTTAGTCAAATGTTCAGTACCATGAGTTTGGAAATATGATCGCCCAAACGTTGTGCTGCGGGGACGACACCTCTTTGATCATCGAAGGTCTTTGGAGGGGATGTTATCTAAAAATTAAATTAGTGGCTTGTTCGGCAGCACCTTTTGGATTTTGCTATCAGTCGGTCCGCCAGGGAGGGGCGCCCAATGAGGATGAAATGTGCTCTCCAAGGTGAGTCGCATTCATGGTGCTAACAATTAGTAGTGAGAACTAGATGTTAACATGGGAAAGACGAATAGTGGTAGTAGAAGGTGGGAGACGTGGCACAAGCAGCTGTTGGAATAGCCAAAAGATTTGCTGCCGGCAATGTTCCCGTTTCGTCATGGCAATGATACGACATTCTTTGCGGTAATAGTTGACCTGAAAAACCAGAGTTTTAGCTGGCTGCAAACAGCCGTGAGGGGCGCATTGATAGCTCTAAAACCGGCCATCAGTTGCCCACAGCGCCCAAGAAGAAAGAACACACGTTAGTTGTGATATCAAAGTCGCGTAATTTTATCGACTCGCCCAGAAAACATCCCGCGTAAATGCAGCCGTGCTGTTTGTGTATAACAAATCGGGTAATCTGTTTCATGGAAATATGAGCTCCATGGCCAATCTGAAAGTCACAGTCTGGACTTCTCGTGGCAGGTAAATTTTCTGCAGACGCCGCCGTTTTCCCCGTCACGCTCTATTGCTAGGGATGCGCTATCCCTGGTTTGCCATGTAAATTCGGTTTTTCGAAATGGCGTCAACCTGGCCAATCCAATCATATAAATATTTGTAAGAGCGTTCTGCGAGGTGGGGTGTTCTCGGCGAATTATAGAATTGACACGGTGCAGGTAGGCGGTGTAAAGGCTTTCCGGTCAAACTTGATGCTGGGTTACGGGAAAGCCACTGAGTGAGAGGCTATCTGGTCAGGCTCCACAGTGTTGGTTCGCAGTCTACAGATAACCAAACATCTGGCAAAATCCGCCATCCCGGCCGTAGTACTTTCTGCAGAATTGACAAGCATATTTCCATTCCCCGATTTCCTCAGGAAAAGTGGACACAATTGGCTGATCACCCTGACATTTGTTAAATGACCAAGTAAACTTTTCTCCGCAAGTGGGATGCGCAATGGGCATACAATAGAGCACGGACTAAGCGCCATTTATTTTCCGATGTAAACAAAACAGAATGTCGACACCTTCATTCAGCGCATAGAAGGCACTATTGGAACGATCCCCCACCCCGCTGGATGCTACTTTCAGGCGAAGCTGGAAAATGTGATCACGTTGAGCAGATTTCCACCGTATCAGAGCCAAATAGAGCAGTGATCATTGGCTTATCGCCGATGTACCCGTGTCTCGGATCGAATTGGTTGCGTCGAGAAGTTGTTGGTACTGGGTGGACACCTTATGCTGCTGATCCACAGTTCTCGTGAATTCTCTTCAAAAGCCCGGAGTGTGAAGGAGGCTATCTGTCCATGTGACAACTTCTCTATGACATATTAGTCAATCGTGGAGATCATATTGGCTCCAGGAAAGGTTCGAAATCGGTCGATGCATCATAAATAAGACGTCAATCCCCCCTGGGTTGTTGCGAATAATCCGTGAAACGAACGACCCAAATCCTTCATCCAAACACGCAAATAGGCCGACATTAGTACGCGTTTAAACGTTTCCCTCTCGTCCTTAGTTGGTGAGTAATTCATTTATGAGGAGTCATCCACTTGCACTCGTCCTTCCGATGTCACCCTATTAATAATGATGCATTAGCAAGAAGTAGCAAAGCTTCAAAAACGAGCGTTTCATCGCGTTTCTAAATCCAATCAACTCAGCCAAATATGGGCCTACGACTTTTCAAACCCGGCATGTCCATGATGTGGTCGTCTGGCTCGGCGGCTATAGGGAATGAGATGTCACCGGTGAGACCCAGAGCAACAGATAACTTGACACTATTATACCAGCTAACGGCATTGTTCAAGATGCCTGGTGTCCAGTGCCCAAAGTGCGCAAAGAATGGCAAGGAAACGTGGGTTATTCCTGGGAAATCTTGTCACGAATGTGGTACGGAGTGTTGATGCATTTCGGCTAGTAAGCATAATCGATCTTGAGTTGCACTGGCCATATCTTGGTATTGACAGATTCTAGGTCAAAAAGAGCGATATTATCGGTCATCGGTGAGGGGGCAAGGGCAAGATTAAGATATCTTAACCTCGCAATGCGTTGAAATACGTGTACAGGGTTTTCGGCATATTCTTGGATTGAAGTATCATGCGAGAAGATGTGTCCTGCTGTCATGTTAGGGGGTTTAGAGTGGAAATGGTCAATCACACAGACGAGAGGAAGGAGCGAAGTTAAGAAGGGTTTCGGTTTAAATGATTTAGGAACCTGTATCACATACCTTTCATGCCCAATACGTAGCTGTCAGGCATGTTTGCGGGGCGGGCATGGTCGGAGGTAGATGAAGAGTTTTGGGTCGAAAGCAGGTCGTGCCTTGTATGTAGTTTTTCCTCCAGCAATACAAACAAGCAATAAAAGTTGGCGAAATCTATGCCTATGGAATAATATTCCTAGCCAACCTGATTGCAAGAAAATAGGGATTTCTCGTTTGTTCGTCAGATAAAGACAATCAAAAATTAAACATCGTCAGCTTCGACGGCTAATTTATTCATGGAATAAATTTGGAGGCCTATTCAGACAACAAAAAGTAAAATGACATAGAAGGTGAGCGGCACGCTTTCATTATAAGGACTCAACAATCGAAATCTCACCTGTTGCGCTACTCCCAACAGTGCAACTTCGCATGCTGGGTGAGATCATAGCCAATAGGGAAGTGAATAACTAAATACCAGCAAGGGAGTAGACTGCCGAAAGGCGGCTGACCCTCGGCTCTGGGTCTCGTAAGGTAAAATCAGGTTGGTCACTCGAGAGACAGGCGTCTGCAATGAGCATTCCTGACACACGGGCCTTTTGTGAATTCGCCTCCGACGATCACAGTGGCACAAACTTGAGATGGTAAACAATGAACCAAATCCCGAAATCGCGAATTGGAGATGAGATTTTGCACGTGCAGCAGGCGAGCAGGAACTAAAAACAGAGCATTGGGCGGGAAGCATATGCTCGAGGCACTTCTGGTGCAACCGCTCGCCATGGTAGTCGAGATTCGGTGAAGTTCCCCGACAGGATGCCCGGCGTGCATCCATCTGAGTGGTCGTATAGTTAAAACTAGATGCGGCACCACCCGGGGGTGGGAGTTGTTGGCCCTATACGGAGCTAAACAACTGTTCATTTGTTTCAGTTAAAAAAATATAAATTTGGAGTTAGCTAAGGTATGATATAATTGTTCGGAGATTCCTGATTTCTAGAAAATATATAGTTTACGGGTTGTTGAATGAAAAGAATGTTGTTGCGGAAGGAGTCCAACAAATAACGGCGTTTAAAAGTCGGCTCGTTCATCCTTAAAATAAACTCTTGGTGTAGCGAACGCCAAGATTCACAAAATAATCACGTGAATTTATCGTTAAATACGGCGACGATTGGGTCGGAATCACGGCCATTATTGCTGAGATTTGGTCTAATCAAACGCGGCTTTTGCGATTGATTATTCTTTTTGGATGATCCGTGGTCAAGATTAGGAAGAGGCTCAATTAAGCTTGAGCTCTAACCGATCACGTGTGCTACCTTACCATGGATGAATGGCCCCACTTCCGAAACTCTGTACATTAAAACTTCAGAAAACTACTGCGAATTTCATCCTTTAAAAAAAGTCTTTTGAAATTACACTTCCACGGCTTTAAAATACAATCATAACTCCTGACTTCGTTTAAAAACCTTTGCACGAAAATGAGCTCTGCTAGTTGATCACCGTGGGTGACAAATTCGATCCTAGGGTTTTCAAATGCCGGTCGCAATAATTTCGAAGGATAAAAAAAATAGTCACATGAATGAAGAGGGCCTTATTACCGCAATAAAAGATTATTTTTCTTGATAGACATCCAAGTCGAGGGTGGCTCGGAAACTGGGCTATGGGAATGTGAATGTGGGCATTTCCGAGCGTCGCACTGGTTTGGAGAACATGGAAGATTGTTAAAGAAACAAGGGGGATGTTGTGTGGTCCGGGTTTGATCCGGCAGTGGTCAGACGTTGAGAATTCAAGCCTTTGTCATGCCCGGCAAAACCACCATCATATGTATTTTTATATCACCAAGTTTAGGGGCGGTCGTTTGGAGCGACGGTGAGCGATGAAGTCTGGGGCGGCTCAAGGTTGGCGAAGTGCTACCATTTCATAACATGACTAGTCACTATTTCCATCGCTTGTAGAGACAAATTCAGGAGAGGAAGTTCTTCCAGTAGGTATCGGAATAGTGGGTTGGGCTTGCATCGGGGATGAATTGGGAAGGGGAACATGACTGAATGCCAACGTAGAAGCAGAAAAACTGCCGTCTACGCTGTGTCCACTGCCATCCTGCGCATTACGGCCATCCACAGCGTCGGTCGTAAGGGAGCCTTTATCGGAGATGACGTTTTTATCCATACTATAAGGATCGTGGTTGCCGCTGTTGTTAAAGCTGGTAGCATCGGCCATCTCTTCGTCAGTGTGTTCGATATGGGACCACTCGATGTCGGAACCATCATCGGTGTCAATATCCATGGAAAAATGCAAAACGAAACGAATGAAAAGGTCGATACGGGTGATTTTGGGAATGAGATAAGTCGCTTCAATGCGGAACCATGCGGCTATAGTATATGGGGGAAGAGCGACGTAAACCACGCCCTAAAAATGGACACATGCCGTGACAGTGGATTGTAACGGCAGCAGGATACTGTACAGAGAGAGAACAGAAAGATGATCAAGAGTGGATATCTGGTGATATGTGCACGGAAATTCACAGTTTGGTGAGCATCCGAGTCGCCAAAGAAGATGAAAAAACCAAGCGTAGAGAGTATTACTCAACGCGTCATGCCTATACTTTCAGACGTCAAACTTAAGATGGACGCTGGTCACCGTAAAGTTTAAAGCATGCCTTATTTCCACAATCCTTGACACTCCTTGTACCGTGGATGTGAAGGAGAGTTACTTCGATCGTTAAACAGGTCCCGCTGGGCGCCGACCGATCATCGTAATTCCTCATACCGAGAAAACAAACCTACGCGCCACTCTCGAAACTGGCGTGCGGAAATGGGCAGAGTCTCACTACTTTTCTCGAGAGCCTGTTTCATGTCGTCATAGATACTAGGAGGAAGGCTCACATCTTCCAGCGCCGTTGGTGAAGGTAGCCCTTGCGCTGGATTGAGCATCAACTGGATGTCTGGGACTTCTTGGTAGAGTATTTTCATAGCCCGTTCGGAAGTAATAGATACAATTCCATCGGTAGCAGAGTCTGATAACAAACTGGAATAGCGGAGATCCGGATTGAACACCCAAAGCTGCGTATTAGAACGAATTAGTGGATTGCCCTTGCCTCCTATAAAACAAGCTATGCGGGTTCACAGCTAGGGAAGGTGCGATGAGAGTATAAGAATAAACTCACCAGCAAGCCGCTCTTGTTGTCTCTACGGTTTTCAACTGCGTATTCCGTACTATGAACAGCGAATCTCCTCGCTCCGATTCTCTCAACTAGCTCCAACAACTGTGTTCCCACGGTCATGTCTACTGGGTACGTCTCCCACGCACCCTTGTCAGAATTGATGCCGTCCTTGGGTTTTCGCAGCAGAGAAACGTTTGCTTTGTATAGTCTCAGGCCAGATAAGGATGGGTATTCTTCTCCGACTATGGTGTTGCAGCGAGAACACGCCAGATCGACCACCGGTTGGGATTTGGGGTCATTAGTTTGCTGGTCCCCGTTTCCAATGTGTCGGGCGGTAGACGACGATGAGCGTGTCTGTAGAGGTCCATAACGTCCATGTCAGTATATATGCCATTGAAAATACGCTTTACATGTGGAAATAACGTTTCATGTTTAAGTTGGCCGAAATAGAGAACTTATGTTATTAGGGAAGGCAGTTCGCTCGCATAAAATAATGATTAACTTCGAAGTGAACTAGCATTAGCCAGTACAACCTTCGGGGTATACATCGGGTCTATCCATAAAAGAATTATGCCTGTGAAATATTATCTTTTTTTTTTTTTCAACCTCCGCAACGATACCAGCATCAGTGCCTGGTGCCTGCGAGTGTGTACCTAGGATTATATCCCGCGAACCCCACAAGACCTCGGAGCAAATACTGCCACCGGACATCGTCTAGCGTTTTCTATGACTTACCAGAAAACAGCAAGAAGAGACCCAGATAAGTAGTCAAGATTCCGCGGCGAAATACAGCCCAGGCTATAGAAATCTTCATGTATCGATTAAGCCCTCCTCTCTTCCTAGCCTCTTGTGAATATATCCTCAAAGCCTATATTTATAGCGAGGAAGGAAGAAAGTAACATAAGCGAGTTAAGGGCTATATCGAATGCAAGGGAAGGGACTCCATCTACCAACCCGTAATTCGGTTGAATCAAGGGTTGATGAGGATTCTCGCTTCCAACGCCTGCACTTGGTGTAACCCTCTCTTCTCCCATCTTCCTTAGCTCCCTTTCTCACTATAAACTAGGCTAATACTGGCGCAAGTACTAGGCAATCGGAGGTGCGGAACCACTTGTGGTAAAATCCAGCAATTTTTTATCGTTCGATAATTTATCTTGGGCAGTTGTATCAGAAACCAGATCGTGGGACATGGAATCTAGGAGAAGTCCATGTTGCAATCTTATCTCTTTCTTTGCAGCCCGAAGGGGAGGTGACATTAGGCAGATAGGAAATAAAAAATGAAAACAAATAACGCATAATAACCTGCAAGTGTTGCAGTTATATGCTTCATGGAGTGAACCCTTACGAGCAACATGAGAGTTTAAGGGCAATAGCCAATGACCGGAAATATTTGAATGTGGATATTGTGCCGTAGTAATTTTTCATGGGGGCCACGAAAACAAAAGAAGCAAAGAACGAAATTCGAACTTACCGACTTTTTTAATCCCTGACAGTCGCCTTCAGTCATTACGAAGGACAACACATCAATTAACACTGTCCCAGAGGTGCAGACGACCTGATTGGCAGCACCATATCCTTTGACAGTTTCATTCTCATCATGCGCATGCAACCCGGTACCAGTTGCTGCGTCACCATGATCCTCTGCATGCGTATCAGGTTTATGGCAATGCCATAAATCCATCATTTCAGCCCAGTCGGTACTGGGTAAGTCTTTCCACATAACCGTTCCCTCTTTCAACGGGATAAAAAGCAAGTTCTTGCACTGCTTGCATCGAACGCTGGTTTCAGCGCACATATCCTTGGCAGTCCATGGCACTTGCACTTCATTTCTATCATGGCCAGCCACGTCATTTGCAGGCCGGGAAGCCCCCACGGTTCCCGTCTCAACATCAACGGGTAACCGGAACAGTAGTTCACCATGTCCAGCGCCAGAAGGATTAAAAGTCCGCTGTTTGGAGACAATTGTGTGTGCTGCTTCGGAGACACGCGCGGGTAGGTTTAGTGTTTGAATCGTGTCCTCGTTTGAGATGCTGACTGCGCGGCGGGACGGCAAAACAGAAATGGAGAATTTACCTCCAGCAAAATTCAAGGCGGTATCGGGTGTGGTAGGACTCTGGGCCAAAGATGAGGAATCGGGCAAAGACACATGCAGCGTGATTTGGCGGATATTCGGTAGCAACTCTGCATAGAGAAGTGGTCCTGATCCTGTTCTGGATGGCATGGCTGGATGCTGTCAGTGAGGCAAATATAAAACTGGGAGTTAACTAACAGCCTGGAGATGTATCGGTGCACATTGCATGCTTCTTCAACAAGTTGTTCGCGTTTATCTTATCATCTTCTCCCGCACGCTTGTGACGGCTGATATCTGTTGTCGTGTTTGTGTTGAAGTTGATCTTGTTGGACGTCTGGGTTGTTGCATGTCAGCTATCTAGTGGGTAATAGAAACACAGGAGTGCGCGGCGCTAGTCCGTGCTAGGAAGCCTAGAGCTCCAACAGATCTCAACGTGCCAAGCAGTGCGAACAGGATGACATCATCAGCTGCCAGAGTCCACTACGAAGCTGGATGATGGATTTAAAAAATATATCTGTACTGTACATTTTAAGTGCTATATATGCGTCCGTGAAATAGTGCTTAGACAATTTATGTACAAGTCCGCATATACAAAAATATGCAAATACTAACAAATTTCCGACCAACTATTACTTTTCCCAAAATATGTCAAGGTCATTATTGCTACCCCAGTTCGAGTACGTAGCCTGCGACCGACAATCTAGCAGGTTCAAGGCCTTCACACTCGACAATTCCTGCTTTGTCTTCCCGTGAGTTTTAATCTCTCTGCTCACCAAAACCTCCAAATCCCTTGAATTCATCAACAAGCTTGACTGCGGCCTTGATGTAATATTCGTCGCTATCACCCCACGTCCTCGCGGCCTCCTTGAGCGCCCGAGCTGCTTTGATGAAATGAGTCTCTTCCGCCCACTTACCACTTACGGCCTGGCCACCGATCCAATCCCAGCCCCGCCCTTTTGTATCATAATTTTTAATCGTGTCAGGCTCGATTTTGGGCCGTAGCTGCGCGACGTAAATTCCTACGACGATCAGCCACCATTGCCGGAGGAGGGAGGCGTGGTATTTGCCTGGGACGAAGGGTAAGAGGATCCGCATTGCGTGGCTAGTAGTAAGAAGGTGAACAAGGAAAAAGTCGTGTTTTTCCGTGTCTGCGGCGACAAAAATTGCCGCTGCGGCTTCTTGAGATATTTCAAGCTGTTTGGTAGGGTCTGGGGTGATTGTCCATGCGCGCCAATGTTCAAGGATTGCATCCTCATGGTTTTCAAAGAGAGTTTTCAGATTGTCCCCGCCGGGTTTTTCGAATAAGTTGTCGAAACGTTGGTCTGTGCGGATTTTATGTAGGATTTCTAAAGGTGAAGCAGTTTGGTATGTGGGTGGCGGTTCAAGGTAGGAAGGATCGTCTATATATTTGTGGAGGTAGTTGTAACAAGTTGTTGTCATTGCGAGACTTTCAATAGCCACATCTCGACTCGACATTTCATATGCGTATCCTAAATGGATGAGCGGGTGTCCAACTGTTCAAAGATTGTCAGGTTAATGCGCGATTAATTCATGAGTATATTTACACTTGACCAACTTACGGCCGGCAACGAGACAATTTATCAATGGCTTATTGCCTGAATAGAGATAGATATCGATGACTTTTTTCCAGTCAAAGGAGTGATGGACAAGTTCGTCCTCGAAAAAGTCAAGATAGGCTCTTTGATATCTGTTGCAGTCAGTTACACCTACGAACATGAGGGGAAATATAAACCAGGAGATAGCCGTGACCCTGTGCACTTACTCTGGCTTCCCCAAAAAGTCCACCCAGTCGTCCGCCGTAATCTCTCCAGGCGAATCCCGCCAGGGCTCCAGTACCTTGCCCTCCATCTCGTAAAGACGGTTCAGGTGGTCGGCATCACTTCCAAATAAATACGCCGAAGATAGTAACTGATAGCGAAAGACAGCAATTAGCAATACGCTCATCGAACCAATGTTTTAGAGATCTGCCTAAGCCTCCAGGCAATCTTACATGTGGCATATGATTATGGAAGCGGTCGTTATGATAGAGAATTGAATAATTGGCATGATTCAGTTTTAACAGATGTTTCAACGCTCGGGCAGGTTTTTCCTTTGCCGTCTCGACATCGTGGATTTCGACGGAGTCTATTTTAATCGCGCTGGTATCCGTTGTGATCGAAGAGAAAAGGTCTTTGACGGAAGGGAGTGAAAAGGAGAATTGCGAAAACATTGTTGAATAATGAGGATTATAGCACGTCTTATTTACTACTTTTTTCAATTTGTTCGTCCTTTGATATATCAATCGACCACTCCCAAAGGGCTGGCAAGTAAAGTTCAAAATTGGGCCAGAGCGGCTTGCCCGCATACATAGAAGTGCGGTCAGGGGCGTTGGCCGGGGCAAAACAGCTTTGAAATGATATTTATCAAATTTGGCACAAACGGGAATCGCAGTGGCTAAGTCAGAATAGTGAAAACGAGGCCAAACATTTGTTAATATCTTTGTCCTGCTCGGAGTAGAAATAGCACCCCACCGCTGGAAATTGATGATATCACCAAAACGTTGAGATGACGGTGTTGGGCCTGCGGGCTTGGCACACGTGGTGGGCGGTCATGTGATGTTTCTGTTGGGAGCCGCAGCTTGTTGATCCAAAACGGAGCGACAACATGCCCTTTTTTTCGTCCTACGCACTACGGATTAATCATGGAGCAATGGCAGCCGGGAACGATTGCGAATTTTTTAGATGAATTTTGATGGACGTTGTTATAACGCTCAAACCACATGGAGTACGCACTGGGACAACAGTTAACACAAAGTTCACCAGCGCAACGAGTACTAAACATGCTGCAGTATCATCACCTCAAAAAAAATAGCAGCCTGCTAAATCTTCGTATAACACGGGAGTATGTACAGTTTACGGGGCACTAATTATAAGTTGAGCATTTGCCCTTTATGTCTCGGGCCACTTCTTTCAGATCTGAGGAGTTCGTTAAGCTACTTCGATTTGTTTCAGCGGGAGCTGTATCCTCATGTTCCATTTTTACATTGCACTCAGTCGATTTATTCTACTCCAATCTTACCACACAAATAATATTTCCCCGCGGGAAGCAGAACCGGATGTGAAGGCCATTGAAACTCCCGGCACTTCGTTAGTGAAGTTGACGTGCTTTTTGATTGGCTCGATACCACCCCTCCCCTCCGGTTCGGCCAGAATACTACGGGATCCCGGCACCAAGAATGGACCTTCTCAACCCACCAATGGTGCGACTGGAAACGCTGGATACGGGTTTGCAGGGCCCAATTCTTCAGCAAGCAAATTGATTCGACGCACGGCCGCACGGGACGAGACTGGCGTTTGGAACGGCATGCGAGAGGTCGCGGGGAAAGACCGACCTAGGCCGGCAATGCCTGATGGCTCAATTGAATGGGGCGCAACTACTCCGTAGTGTGGAGAAAAATGAGGGAAACAGAAACTGATGATCGGGGATCAAACTCGTTGGATGCACGCCTCGGCAAGGTCTAGATCACCCGACGAAATCGTCAATCGCTGGATTCTTGGTAGACACAGTCCTCTTCCCATGCTTTTGTCCCAATTCGGGTATTTGGAAGTTGGAAAGCGCACACCTGCGAAATGAAAGGGTCATGATGCTCCTCGACAACGTTTTCTCCTTTCGTCGGTCAAAGAATCCATGCTGGCCCAGCATGGTGGCGTTGATATACGAGGCTTCACTTCCTGCAGAAACCCTTTCAATAATCATAAATGACAAATATTCGTACGAAATTGTGCAGGTTGTATCCCCATGCATTTTCCCAAGACGTCCTGGACGCACGCCAAGGCGCGTGCCAATTCAACTAAAAGCGCCGCCAGCACATCACCCTGGTGGCTTGGCCCTGAGCAGTGATCAGCGAATCCAGTCAGCCACAAAAGGGATCCGTGGAAAATCCCCAAACAGCAAACCACTCGATTTAGTCCTCACAATAACGTCTTTGCAGTTTGTCAAATCCCCTCTCGAGAAGACCAGACCTCGCCAAGATTTCTTGGGTCGCCCAGGACGGTGTCCCCGACGGCTAGACGTGGAAACGCGATACGCCACTCGGAGATACGTGAAGGGCCCCACTATTACGAAGATTTTCACCATCACGCAAGCGGGGAAATTATTCAGGGGGATCAGGCACTTGGGATATAACATGATGATATTGACATGGCATGCAGGATTCAGCCCGTAACCCGCTTGCAAATGGAAGTTTGAGCCTCAGGGCCGCAGCTTTCGAACAGCAATGCCTGGTTTCGGGCCCTATGTATAATTCCCGGGGGGGCAAGCATATCCAGGCCAAGTGGAGGGATGAGGCTAAACTGGGCATTGTCGGGCGAACGTTGCCATTTTTAACATCACCTCGAAATCGCTTTGGAAAATGTTCACGGCTCCTCGCACGGGAACAAGCATTTGCCATATCAGGACCACTTATTGCCCACCGCCCCAAGATATGGCCTTTGCACAAATATTGCCTAGTGAGCCCTGTCAACTGTCCTATCCCGTCTTTCGACACAACCGGCCCGTCTCGGACCCCCGGCACTCAGCTTTTTCACCAGAACGAGGATGGAGAACATGAAGCATACCGTCTTTTGCCACCGTACAGTAACAGAACTTCTTGACGCATTCTGATGATAACGATACCGATTCCAACGGCTCCAGCTCCCTTGGCCCAGTTCTTGGGTAGCAATGGGCTTATCTACAACGTTCCATTGTCGCTCAGTGTTCGGTACGTTTGCTCAAGGAGAATGCCAGGTTTTAACAATTCCCATAGGAATACGATTTCCATGGAAGCGCCATATGGGCATTGTCCAATGAGATGCGATATATCCGATCTGTTTCTTTTGCAGAATAAATACTCCGTCCACCTGGACTGCCCTGGTGCATTATCCGAACCAGATTCCGCCCCACCACGGACGTTACATAGACGAAGTGTGCTTGCTGCCACGCTTCCGTCTGGGAAATGCACCTGCCGCCCACCGGGCCTTCATATTACAATCTTAGAAACCACAACGCCGCGCTTACTAAAGTGCGGATATGTGATACATCACTGCCGTGAAGTTCCTGAATCGCCAGGGATGGCCCTTTCTATGGCCTCATATACGAGAATCAAGGTTTATTCACCCCCGCTTGTTGTCTGAATTTTGGATGTCAACCTAGAAGCTCGGAGCTCTTCATTTGTGGTTAGTTGCCTTTGGGATATCCTACCATTTCTACCACCGCTCCACCTGTGACATGTTGGAATTGTGCATCAGGAGTCTTGAGCGTTTGTCCAATAGGACCGCGAGCAGGCTAAAATCAAGAGAAGGTTCAAGATCATGGAGCTATTGAGCCAACCAAACAAGCTTAACTTATCAATCCAAAGTTAGCACATCACCATGCCTCAATTCCATTCTAAATGTTCGCGAACGCGGGTGATTTCCAACGCACAGGGATCTTCAGCCCCGCTTTCTACGCTATCAGGGGAATTTGCCTACTATTCGCTATATCCAATTTCTGTGCCGCTCGTTGTTTGTGGTATCTCGAACCGACTCTCCGAAACCGTATGTGCTAGTCCCGAGATGCCGTTGTCTACCACGGAAGAAACTGATCTAAGATTCTTGTCTTCCTCTTTCCTGTTCTTGTTCTTCAGTTGTCATCTGATTTTAGCGATTCAGGGGGTACATTTGATCATGTGTACCCTCAAGCGACCAGGTTTCCGTTTGAAGTTCCCTGCAGCTGTAACCCAATGTCTGATATGGGATCATATCGATTTGTTGGTGGATTAGTCCCCACCTTTTTGGACAGCACGGGTTGCGTATTGAGATGAGTTGTCCGGTGAAGTGAAAATGGAAATGCAATACCAATATCTACCGTGCTCATTAAACTGGTCGTATAATACCCTGTAATTATCAATCGCAGGAATTATATGCCATCTTCCCCAACTTAAAAGCCCTGAATTCCGCGTGCTTAGATGTTCCTGTCCGACTTGGAAATCATTATTCTCATTCTCTCATTGCTTAGAGGAGATATATCCAATATTTCGTTTAGCATTGCCATTCCGAGAAGTTTCTTCAACTCCAAAGGAAGTATGGCACAATTCCCGCGCATCATTGCCGCCTTGTGGCTCGTGGTGCAACTCGCGGCTGCAATTTCTAGGCCGGAATTAGTACCCATTCCACGCTCCCTATGGGACGGCACGTCGGAACCAGACCTCTCGGCGAGAGCCGTCAATCAAGCTGCCGCAGAAGAGGCTATTAAACCAGTTGACAAAGAGGAATTCTTTTGGGCTTCAACTGATAGTAGGTTACTCGCTTTTACCTCTTTCTTGTAGGCGCTACTAATACATTTATAAAGAACCGGGATCGAAGGCCGTGGTCGTCAGTTTGGTGTCTTGGTCCAAGGCATCCGAGCGTATCATTGCTTTGGATAAGATCGACTTTCTAATTCATTCCGCCAGCTGCAATGCCAAGGACATGTCTTTCAAATTCATTCATCCCTTCGTCTATGCTGCTGTCAAAATTTACTGGGACTGGGTGAACTTCAACGAAATGAACACTTTTGTTGTAATCCCTAACTCCAAGAAATGCGGAAAAGACAGAGAACAAAATCCTTGGATAGCCCGTCGTGTCATATTTGATGACAAAAATCAAAGAGTTCGTCTTGAAGCTACCAGAAGTACATGGAAAAAGGTAATGAATACTTATACATTGGACTTTGGTGAAGTGATTCTTGGATCGAAAGGCCTTGTGAAGCGCGATATCATTCCAGATCTCGATGAGAAATTCAGACTCGGTATTGGAGTGACCTTGCCAACTCGAATTTTCGGCTGGGAAGTTAACAAAGGCCCGCTCAAAGGTAACCTTACTGCCAATTGCAATGACTGTGGCACCCAAGGTGCTTTGGTCTTCGCTGGCCATATTGAAGCCAGCCTGGGTTGGACCGGCTTTGATATCGACAGGTTTGAAATTTCCGTCAAACCCGAGGGAGTTGCGGTAAACGTTGAGCTAGAGTTGCTATTTGATGCGCATCTCGACTTCCGTCGTTTCGCTAAACCTTCTCAGGAGATCAACTTGGTGGAAATTCCTATCTCAGGATGGAACATCCCTGGTATCTTTGAGTTTGGTCCACGGATTCAACTGAATGCCGGTTATGAGATCAGCTATATCTCAGGAACGGCTTCCGCAACAGCTGGAATTACCGCCCGTATTCCAGATAGTGCTATCGCAAAACTAGATCTTTTATCCGAGGATTCTGTGCAGGTTTCTGGATGGGCTCCGGTGGTTGAGACACAGCCGCTTCGAGTACAAGCTCAAGTTGATGCGGAGGCATCTGTTTACACCGAGATCGCATTATCAGTCAGCATTACAGTTTTAGGTAAGATCCCATCATCATCTGGTGCGAACCCAGGCTGACAAGAGCTGTAAAGACGACAACGGATTTGGCGTTGATCTTGCCCTGAAGGTCCCGAAGGTGACGGCCACACTAGGCGCTGGTTTCGGTAATTATTCTCCTTCTATTTTGACTGAGTTGCTAGATTAACTGATATGTGTTCAAGATACCGCTGGTTTCTGCCCTAACGAGGCCAATATCTTTGGAATTAAACTTGATGTTATGGTAGGGGCCGATCTAGACTTGGAAGGCTGGCGAGAAATCGACGGTGATAGGAAAACTCTCTTCGACGTAGACATCTTCGAGAAGCCAGATATTTTTGTTTTCCCTCAACTATGCCTCGGTTTCGATGATGTAGCTCCGGGGTATTGCCTTGGCGGAGAGAAGGAAGAGGACGACGAGGACGACGATGATGACCCAGACCATTACGTCCGAGGGCGAAGAGCACGGATTCCCCGAACTCTTTCTCCCCCAGTATCTCGACGCCAAGATCCAGACACGGGAAGGGATCCCGTCCTGATGACGTGTGATAAGAAGCAGACCGTTCAAATTCTAAAATATCCAGGTCCAGTAGACCTATTAAAAGATACTCGCGTGCCGATTTTTGTACCAAATATCCCATGTGGTGAAGCTTCAGAAGACTGCTGGCCAAATGCAAACATCACTGTGATCACTGAACCTCTCGAACAGCGCGCCATTGTGGACCAAACTGGGTTACTCGACCAAGAGAGATGGGCCTGTAAGTGGCAGTGCCTCTGATTTTTCCAAAGTACTTGACAAGTCTGGTAAGCTAACGTATACACAACACAGCCGAACATGTATATGAGGCCAACTGGGTCCGAGACTATCTAGATTTCCTCCAAAAGAAACTAACTGGCTCGGTGAACGGACCTTGTCATGCCGCTGTTTTGAGATTTTGGGAGAAGTTGAACCCAACTTACCCTGCGCCAGGCGGAGCAGCCGCGAAAGCATCGTATGTGGAGGCACTGACGCAGCATTTGGGCACTGTAAACACTGCATATGAACCCCGCATGGCAGTTATCCAACAAAGGCTCAACAATCTGAAATTCCTGGTGAGTTAAACCTAATGGGTTTTCAGCGCTGGGAAATAGCACAACCAACTGACGTCTTCATAGATGTTTGCGAAGAAAAACCTTATCGCAGGCAGCGACGGTAAGGAAGGCCGAAGAAAGGTGATCAACAACCATGGCAGATTTGTGTGCGAACTAGCTCGCATCTCCGCGACGTGCAAGTACTTCGCACATTCCGCTGCTCAGGAGGCTTTGAAAAAGTCCATCCTCGGGATTGAAGAAGTCCTGTAAGACATTTTTCCCCCGAGCTTCAATCCCTTTTCCTTCCCCTCCAGCATCTGTTGTATACTCACAATTTGATTAGGGGAATCGCGGACAAGCATGATAAAATGAAGGAACCCGGCACCTCCTTCCAGCAAGTCCATAAGGATTTCTACGAGGAGTTCCATGACGCCGCCATCGAGTGGACTCGGTCCCAGTTGCAGACTTATGCACGGTTCTTGCTACAATACCCTGACGAAGTGGACGAGTTACCGGATGGATTTAAGGAAGAGCTTGAGCGGATCCGGGACGATGGGGAATACCGGAAGGAACTGTGCCCTCAAACTAAACGCACTGGCTGGTAATTACGTTTTGTCAGGCTGGCTCTGGCTATACGCCAGTTACATTCGTTACAGGGGAAAAATAGTTATATATTGCCTTGTTATGTAAGTCGTAGCTAAGAAGCAATATAAACTCACCTCCCTTCTACGTTTTAAATTGGTGCATTTACCTAAGGCTAGATGTCCCAATTAAACCAGTTGTAGATCCGTGGATGATCTGCCTAGGTACATGGAGTAGGAACGACGCAGTGAAAGTCATGAAAATGGAAACAAACAGATCTATGTAAACATCAATAATTACAGCATGCACACCACGTTGACAAATACGAGGGGAAAATGCGCACCAAAATGGCCTCAGCAATAGGCACTTCAAAATACATCCTTACACCATACCCAAAAAAAATATCAGTACATATATACATGCAGATGGATATAGATTAGCGGTTACAATCTGTCAAAAGCCTCAAGGGGCAACAAGATCACGACCGTTTGTCAGTCCGGACCAAGTGGTCCGTCCGGATAACATATTCGTCCTCTTCTACATCATCACCATTGGTTGCCATCGGACCATCCACAACGGCGTCTTTGCCCTGCCCTTTCCATCCGCGTACGGCTGTCCCATTCACACCCCCTGCGTTCTCATTACCAACCGGGCCACCAAACCCATCTTCCATATCCCCATCAGGCTCCGAATATTGATCAAGGGAGGATGGCACTGCGGCGCCCTTCCCCTTGGCCCCGCCAATATTATTTTTACCCTTGCCCCGTGAGGCCTTATTGCCGTGTTTGGCTCGATGAGCTAACGTCGACGAAGCCGTTGGTTTGTTGGCGTTGTTGGTAATGTTTGCTAGCGCGGTTGGTGGGGGGTCCTCTAGAGGTGCCCCGGGTTGAAGCCCATTGACCGCTTCGCCTATTGTTAAAGGAGCTTGCGATGAAGTTTCTGGACCAGCTGTTATACTTGGCCTTGGTTTCTTTGCATCGTCCACCGATTCGAATGTGCGACGAACTCGTTCGAAATGTTCAAGTTCTTTGGCGCTGTTGGCGGGTATTATGGTTAACATCATTTGTTCTAGAAATCGAATTGGGAAGGAAATGGAATATTACATACCTAACACTGGCAACGAGTTCACTTTCCGCCGCAATGAAATCTTCTTCCGTGACCATGACTGCGATATCTTCAGGGGTCGCCAAATGATCGAAGAAATAAGCCGTCGTAACCGGGCCCCCTGGTAATTCTTTAATTTTCTCGTCCACGGCAGTAGCTTGGCGGGTGATGGCCTTGAGCATGGCGTCAGAGCACAATGCATACAAATCAGCACCCGTGTACGTAAAGGGTAGCTGCTCAGCAATCCGCCGTAGCGAAAGGTCTGGATGTAGGTTGAATTTCCGCGTGAGCGCTTCTAAAATAGTAACTTGTTTCTCATGCGTATCCGACACACCGAGATAAAGCATTTTATCGAATCGGCCAGGTCGGAGAAGTGCAGCATCCAGGAGATCAGGACGATTAGTGGCTCCAATTACGAAAACGCCCCCGCCATTTTCGTCTCCACCGCTCATCCCGTCGAGTTCGGCGAGAAGCTGGGAGACGATACGATCCATGACGCCACCGCTGTCGCCTTGGTTTCCACGCTTCGGTGCGACGGAGTCCAACTCATCGAAAAATACTACACAGGGTCTGGCATCGCGGGCGCGCTGAAAGACACGTCTAACGTTTGCTTCAGACTCTCCGATATACATATTGAGTAGTTCAGGGCCTTTGACCGAGAAGAAGTTGAGAGAGAATTCAGTGGCGATAGCTTTAGCGAGGAGTGTCTTTCCGGTTCCAGGGGGGCCGTAAAACAATATGCCACTTCGCTTTTTCATGCCCTTTGCGAAAAGCTCTGGTCGTTCGAGTGGGAGTTGGATGGTCTCCATAACAGCATCCTTGACGTTCGTAAGGCCTCCAACATCATCCCAGCCAACGTTCGGAATCTTGGGTGCACCAATGGCGTCTGCAAAATTCTTTCTGGCAGCGTCCACAGCAGCATCGAAATCCTCTTTTGTCACACATCGAGCTGCATCTCCACCTGCAGCTTGAATGTCTCGCACCGTAACCTTTAATCTTTCATCCGAAGTTGTAGCACTCTCTGCTAATTTTCGAAGACGAAGAGTTTTAACAGCGGCTGCACGCTCGACGACATCGACAAGATCCCCCGCAACGAGAGCGGCGGTTTTCACTGCGACTGATGCCAAGTCAACGTCAGCTGAAACTTTGATGCCTTGGTCATAGATCACGTTTCGCAGGATCCCCTCTCTTTCTTTTTCCTCTGGAGCTGTCATTTCAAGCTCATGTGTGAAAACGCCTCGAATGCCCTCAGGAACTTTCTCAATGTCCGTCGTTGTAGCGATGATAACTCGAGCGTCTGCCACGATCTCCTTCATTGCTGTAACCATCCTATCAGCTGTTAGAACATCGATATGCTGGATTAGCAAGGCAGTGCAGTTTGCTCCACAGGTAAATGCCCGATCTGCCCTGGCTTTAAGGAAAGCCTCCGTCTTCACATCTCCTCCATTTGCTCCCCCTTCGGCCAGAATATCGTAGGAATCGATTGTAAATGTGTGAATACCAACTTCGGCACATGCACGGCGGGCAACCGTTGATTTCCCAATGGCTCGCTGGGTAGAAGTAAGTAGGATAACGACTGGTTTCATGCCTAATTGGATTGCCCTAGGGCTTGTAGATGCAGAAATGAGATCCCGAAGGCGTTTCTGTACTTCAGGGACGAATATCTTAGGAGACTCTGTGACGAAGGAACGTGACTTTCCTATCTCACTGCACGGCTTGGGCAGCGGCTTCACACCCAACCAATACTCCCACCCATTATGTAATGTCCCGGGTATGGTACTTATTTCACTTCCGGCTTGTACCATTCTCGTCGAAGAAGTATCAATGACAGCCACTCCCCCCCATCGCTCATCTTCAGAGCCGTTTTCTAATCCCTCCGCAAGAGCAGAGACAACATGGCTAACACGAAACCACGCAACGCCCACCTTCCTCAATGCGTTCTGGGGTCTCGATTGCGAATCCGTAGAGAACCCAAGTTGAGCTGTCACATCATCGTCTTCACCAGGTTCAGGGCCCTTCGTAGAAGAGAAGATTGTTTTCCCTAGGCCTTCATCAACACTTATGCCAACGAGGTCACCGCTCTTCACTAGCCGTTGCTTTGATTCAAAATAGTGTTTTAATCCAGCAAAGAGAGCTGGCTGGAGAGACCTGTCCATAGAAAGGGGAGTGGATATTTTAAGCAGGGTAACTTCTTTGGCAACAGGCGGTGTTATGGGTGAACTCGACTTTGATTGTACAATCCCAGGTCTTGAGCTCGAATGTTGAGACCCATGAACCGATATCGGAGAAAGTTTCAAGTATTTGGGATTTTCCAGATTGTTTAACAAGATGGGTGGCACTAGCACTGTAGGAGTAAGCCGATGGGATGGCATCTGCGATATGGTAGATCGTCTCGAATATCGGGGCCTTGGAGATGTCAGTCCTGGGAGGCCGTAAACCCTTGCAGCCCTCCAAGTCATATCATCAGCAGCATTCTCCGTCAGCCCGTTCATGCCATCGAACTTTAGAGAAGATAGCATATTGAGCTGAGGTTCTTCGGTAGCTTCGATCCTAACCCAGTCACCCGAAAAGCAACCAATTTTGGCAAGTGTGTGAATATCCACATAAACGAAGGAGTTGGAATCTTCGGACTCTCGTGGCTTAGGGTGCAGAATCTCATTAGGTATTCTCTCCATCAGACCTTCTGCTCGGAATGTTTTTCCAGCATATCTTCCTGTACGCGCAGTGGCGCTTGTAAAGCTGGAGAGCATTGATCCAGGGGTATGGACATCGAATCTCTTGCCACCTGGGCGTGGGGTCGCAGATGTCATTGCGGACATTGTCCCCGAAGGTTGTTGTGGCAGCTCGGGAGCTGTTAACGAGATCATATCATCCAAGGAGTCGTCAGAACCATCGCTGTAGCTTTGAGCAGAAGCTTCTGTATCGGATTCGTCATGTGGTGATGTACCTTCCATATCTGTGCCGTTCGATTTCTCTTCCGCGGCTGAATAAAATTGTTCATTTGAAGTATCGTCTGCTTCGTCTTCGGCCACCTCTTTTAATAGCGCTCGGCTGGGAGATGGTAGACCCTTAGGTATCCGAGATTGTTGCTGTGATTTGGTTTGGACAAGTACGATTCGAGTAGTAGGTTTGACTAGGCCTTGAGAAACAGGCTCACAGAAAGAAATTTTGGCAGGCGGAGGTGGTGCATGTGTGACAGGATGTGAAGGCAACGGCAGAGGAAGCAAATCCCCAGCATGCAATATCCTCTGCGCGGAAATCGCCTCGCGAATAATCCCGACTAGTCGCTCTTCCCGTTCAGCGGCAGCCCCCTTCGTCTCTTTGGAAGATTTTGTTATCAGGTGCTCTGGGCTCCGTCCCTTGGCCCAAAGGCCATTGATCCCCTGTGTCCCTGGACCGAAGCCCCCGCCGAACTTATTTTGAATCTCATCCACAGTGCTGAGCAGATGGCGTTCCACCGTCACATAGACTGTATCCAGATATAGCGGGACCACGTCCAGCACATGAATTTCGATTGCTCGTTGGCTCGATATAGAGTTACGAGTAGGGTCAAGTGTCTCGAGTGCTTGAACAAATGACTGGATTGATCCACTAAATGCTGGGAAATGGACAGTCGAATGGGATATTGGCGAAGCTTGGGATTTAGCGGGCGGCTGGAGGCGCACTGGGACAAAGGTCCATGGCAAATCCTCCACCGGGAGATTATGCGGTGACCATGGAGATATGGCAATATATCGCACTTCCTGTGATTCCGCTAGAGCTGTGACACGATCAGTATAAGAGATCCCGTCTGCATTCCGAGTATATTTCATGCGCAAAGAGCTTGGTCCAGGGGATGATCCGAGAAGCACGAGGAAGCGTAGACATACCTTCGATACTCGACCCTGGAAACAAATCTGTAGCTAAATCATCAGAAAGGATTCCAACGTCCCCTCGTACATGATGATCGAGCACCAGCCTCCCAGATACCGGGTTCTTGTTCACTTGTCGTCGTCCAAGGCCATCCCTCCGCCGGCGACGCTTCAAGTCTGTAGGAGCACGCGAAATTGTCTCCATCCTGGCTTCCTCACCATATGTTCATATGAACACCTGTAATTCAACAAGGCGCAACGCAGATAGCCACAGCTGGTGCAATCAACTCAGATAAAACCTGTAGATGCGAAGCAGAGTGTTGGTATTTCCTAACGAAAGTGTTGCAGCAGCGGTGGTGGCTGTGGCCGAACGACGAGCCGCTTTCCCACGCCCAAATCCTCCCGTCCCGATGCCGAGGTCCACCGCGCCGGTCAACCTCAGGCCCAAAAATCAACACCCGGGCAGGAATCTGGGACGAGTAGCTATTTAATAGACGACCATTGCCAGTTTTTGAGAATAAAAGGAACGATGAAAGCCCGATACAGATCTCTTGCAATGGTATCATTTCGGGAATAATGCCCAAAATTTATGAACTACACCATTTCCGGTCGTTGCCTCCCGGCTTTATGTGACCTCCCATGCCAGGTACCTCCCCAGCAATTCGGAGCTGCCCGGTCACCTATCACACATCCTTAACTCCGGCCTGCTAAGCCTAGGGTGTTGTTTACTCTATGCAAGTGTTGGATCACTCTCGCGTGGGCATGTTGAAAATCGGCAAAGATCGCGTTTTAGCGGTTTCATTGGCTGTGACTTATTGCGCTGCTCAACGAAACAGCTCGATATTGCAAACTACAATAGGAACAGGATGCGTACGCGCTTATTTTGACTCTTATCATGTTGAGCTCAAGAATCGACATCTATTTTCACCTTTTCACCGCCATTTCGCCAGTGTTGAGTGGCATTGACGTACGATACTGATCGCATCAGCAACCCTGGTTGACCAGCCTGCAAGTGAAGCCCAGGGAAAAAACAGAAGGCAGCGACGCAGTCAAATATCGACCACGACCAATCCGGTTCTGGGAATATTTATTTTCTATTTTCCCAAGTTACACTTGATGATTATACGCCCGTCTCGCGGGGCCTGTCATGGGAATATCAAGATTAATTCGCCGCGCTCCTTCGACTCTGCTTCTCCTAGAAGCTCATCTTCACATGCTGGCGTGAAATTAGCTCTTCCGCTTGGATCGAAGGCATTCCGGCGGATTCTGCAAGGAATCAATGCGTGAGGCCAGATTGGCACACTCGCTCTAAAATCCTACACAGCGACAATGATCCAAGTACTGCGATTGTTGTCTATGGCAGGCAGTTAGTATCGCACAGAAGCATTTCCTCACAGGCGCTTGAAAAAGTGCAAAATAACCGCGGAAAAGGAAAATATTGGAATGCCAGGGCGCCTTAACCAGCTAGGCCACAATTTCCATATGAACCTCTGCGGAAAGAAGTGAGACTACGGTAGCAGCTGGCGATATCAGAAACGCGAAACAGCTTGTGTGCAGCAAATGGAGGGACTGAACAACAATGGCTGGAGATGTTAATGGAAGTTGTCTTTACGTGGCTTCAACTCTTTAAATGGGCCGTAGGCAGTCTCCATTCTCTTTATGTCTGGCACTACAAAGCATTAAGGGACAAACATATCGCATGGCCCATCATCACTCAAAATATCCTTGGTTTTGAGAAATAAGGAGGTGATGAAAGGCATAATTTGATATCGCAAACTGAAGTACCCCAAATAATAAACATTAGGCCACTAAAATATGATGGGTATGTCTTTGCCTTAGATTAACTCCTATACCACCATGTCCCCGGCTCTTAGGGTTCTTCGTCTCTTGATACCAAAAAAAAGAAGGGAAAAAAAAAAGGTAAAAGAGGAAGGCGAGAATCATTTTAACCGGAATGGTGCGAAAAGGACAGAATCAACTAAAAACATCATCTTGATAACAGTTACCTGAAGCGCACATTTTCACGGGCATATGCTGCTCAAACCAACCCAGCAACCTCGCACAATAGTCAATGTACGCCGGGAACTTGCGAATGCGGTGCCCCTCACCAGGATACAGCACGCACGCAGACTCCACCCCCTTTTCCACCAATGCTCGGTGATACATCACAGCCTGCGTAGGTGGGGTGCATGGATCATCCTTTCCCGCAATCTGTAAAACAGGCGTCCGGTGCCTCCCCGCAAACATCAGCGGGCTTCTTTTCTGATACTCCCCACCCACAGTGTACGGGTCTGCAACGAGCAAGATGCGGTCACAGCTTGGAATATTTGAGGTACCGTGGAGCGCCACCCAATCTGAAATAGGCGCGAGGGCGACTCCAGCCGCAAATAGATCTGTCTGTGTTACTATCCAATTCGTCATGAAGCCTCCGTAACTCCCTCCCGTTACGCCAATCCGGGACCTGTCTGCCAATCCGGCCTGGACCAAATGCTCGATCCCGCTCAGCAGGTCTTGGCAGTCCACTCCGCCCATGTCGCCGTATACCTGGCCGATGAAATCCTGGCCACGTCCTGTCGAGCCACGGGGGTTCGGGCAGAATACGGCGTAACCATATGTGGTGAGAAACGCGTTGATATCAATATCTGGCCATGTGTTCTTGAAGCAAGAGACAGGTCCGCCGTGACAATGCATTATGAGCGGATGGGGAGCTCGACCCACCTTCGGGAGGTAAAGGAAACCTTGGATTTCTACCCCATCAGGGGCGTTCCAAGTCACTGTGCGGCCTTCGCCTAGTTCAGACTTGAGCCAGATCTTTCCTGGGTCCACGAAGGAGTGGATTACTGTCGTTTCCCCCATATCCACCCTAGAAATTCGCGGGTATTGCGTCCAACTTCCCGTAATAATGGCAAAGCCGCCACTAGATAAACGTGCTGCTCCGTAACTGGCAGATTCTGCCGTCCACAGCTTAGTAGTTGATTTTGTGACCACGTCGGCTTCCCCTACAACTGTACTATGGCCGTTTAACCCGGTATAGAAAAGTGTGGTTTCATCCACCCATGACACGCTGGTGACATCAACGCGGCCCAGTTGCAATTGCTGAGATTCGGAACTGTCAACATCCACAAGTACCACATTCCCTACAACACCTCCTCGAGAATTACTTAAAGCCTCGATAAAAGCAGCATACTTTCCAGATCTTGATGATGCGACGCCCGCTACTTGGCGGGGTGATGGCGGGCGATATATAATGCGTTCAGTCCCCTGATGCAAGTCGAGTATGGAAATACGGCTCGAGTACCAGGCCGATTCACTGAACCCGTCTGAGACAATTGCAACGGCATGGTTTGGTCCGCACCACGCAGCCTCCCACACGCTAACTTGTGGTAAACGGGGAGCGGGAAGTTTCGTTTCTCTCACACAGTCATACGTCACCAGCGAACGCAAAGTTCCGTCACAACTATCCGCCTGAACCTCTGGCGCCCAGGAAGGTATATCTTCGTCTCGCGCCCTGGGTTCAGCTGTCCCTAGCAATAACCTTACGCTGTCTGAATGCCATCTGGCCCACTCGACAGCGCCAGTCTTCGTGCCAGGTATTTCAACCAGTTCTCCAAAATCATCTCCACGAAGCAAATAACATCGGTGTCCACCTTTGTTTCCCCGGTTGGACAGGAAGGAAATCTGCGTCCCGTCGGGGGAAAATCGGGGTTGGATATCTTGGTAAGGTTCGGCCTGCGAGTCTTCGCGAACAATGCGTACCCTAGCCCCCGCAGTCGCCTCGATCAAACAAATGCGGGACTCAGGCCGACCTTCCAGTTTGCGCCATGTCTGCCCCACGAATGCGATCAGTTTCCCATCCGGCGATGAGACTGGATCTGATGCCTGGGTGATTCTCCCAATGCCCGGCTCGATGAGGGTATTGAAGTAAATCTCGGGTTTCCAGAACAAAGTGCTATGGGTGATATTCCTGTCGGTTAAGCAGCTAGCCCCGCTTTCTGGCAAAGGCCGCTCAGGGCGCTCATCAACAGTCCGCATGGTCTCTCAACCTTCCCAAAACTCCAGAGTAACAATAACACAAGTCAACGGAAAATAACGTAGTCGCCTGCGACCTTGAGTGCTTCTGTTGGGAGTTGAAGTTTCGCTCAAATGCCTTCTTGTGAGAATGAGCCCGGACAGCAAATATCTGGACCTTGTTTCTCTTTTAAAAGGCAGAGGGCGCAGCTGACGTTACATCCATTGTCCAAACTAACAATGAATTTGATGGTTATGCGGCGGTGCCTTAACCTACATACATCGGCCAAGAAAATGGAAATCGGGAATATGCTCCAATGCCCCAGAGCAATTTCCACCCAGCTTTTTCAATTGCTGCGGAACTGGTTCCGCTCCGGTGGGGCGGTAAACTTCTGGGTTCCTCGCTATTCTCTCATTCTGAAATATTTTATATATATATATCCCTTCCCTGTGTGTATACATACACAACAGGTATTGCATCGATTCACCTTGGTGCTAATGAAAAATAAAATAAAAACCCAGAGATTAATGGCCAGTGAAATCTAACAACACCACGGGAATCACTACCCCGCTGCAGACGCCAATCATGCAGGGAAACCGCGAAGGGCACTTGTCAAGACTTGGGAACTTATTCTCGGCGGTTCCAACAGACGCGAGAATTCCAGGCAGGGCTGTGGCTGCATTGAGACCAAGCACGCCCTGAGTCTAATCAAGGATGAGATCACCAACGCCGTTATTTTTGGCTTTGTTGGTTTTGTGGTTACCATTATCATTGCCCATAGCGCTATTGTTGTCGTTGTTCATGCCCCGTATTTCTGTTATCGGTTCATAGCATTGTCCCAAGTATGTGGTATTTTCATTGCCATTGCCATTGCCATTACCATTGCTCATGCTGCTCACGGCCTTTCCAACATGCGTCGGGGCCTAGAACAGCGTTAGACAGGAGCGGGGAAAACGAAAGAACAAGAAATTATCTCGAGATCCAGCATCCGTCCATCCTGTCTACGCTACAACGGAAATAGAAATTTTCCAATTGCACATTTTTAGTCACAATGAGATATGGTTGATGACGATCATGATCTTTTATCAATTTATCTTTATTCTCAGTACCTGTTTTGGCTGTTATGTAACAATGTTAACTAAAAGCACATATCGCAAAGCACACCGGGAGAGGTGAACTTTCCAAGCGGCTGGTCCGGGAAGTACTTCTTCTTGGACTGAATTCTACGCAATTGTCACCATCCACTACACTCCCTACTGCTGTTCTCTTCATTGGAGATGCCCTCTTTGATCCTCCACGGCCATAACTATTCTTCAGCTCTGCGGCACTCAGAAGCTCTGCCTTGTGTTCCATCCGGGTACCTTCCGCATTGGGTGATGCATGGAGTCGAATTATGTGACGCGAGTCACCACTGTTGATGAGGTTTTGCCACGGAGGAGTATAGTCCACGCGAACAGAGAAGAGAAGTGGATGGCAATGAGTCTCGAGGTACTAGACAAAGAGTGTTATGGTACTCCGTACGTAGGCCAGTATTCAGCCGCACAAGTTGACAGGATATGCGTGACGTATTGACGAAGAGGAAGAGGAGGGGAAGGAGGAGGCTGTTGCAGCAGAGATTTCGGTCCTGCCGGCTTTTGGGGAAATGGCAAGCCATCGGCTGTCAAATAAGGTGCAAAGATCCCGATCTGAGTCGAAGGAGATTGACTGTCCCATTGATATGCCCGAATTCTCCCCCGTATATGTTCATTTAGCTCATAGCATACTAGATTGCCTCTTCCTTTAGAACGAGGTGGGTGTCCTCAATTCAGGTTGAAAATTTGGTAATCTCACAGCGGCGTGGGTGGGAAGAATCGCAGCCGGAGCCTGTGTCCGGGACTGATGGCGGGAAAGGAGCATTGTTCCGTGCGGGGCCTTTTATCCCGCGCGTGAATGACGTGACGCACCGCAAAGTGTCGGCCAGAGCGGTTTATGAGATTCTGGTGGTTGATGTGACCCAAAACAACGCCGGGAGGTTTGACATCACGGGCTGATATGGGGCAAGATTCGCGCTATGCCCAAATGGAGAACACAAATCGCGAAATTCATTGATGGATGGATTTAAGCTTGCGGGACGGGAAGGAAGAACCGCCTGAAGAAGAAGAAGAAGAAGAAGAAGAAGAAGAAGAAGCTGAAGAGGAAGAAGGTTTGAGGATTCTGCTGTTTCGCTGGGAAGTAGGTTTAAATGATCCATAAATAGAGAGAGAGAAGAGAGGGGGTGGCTTTGAAGTCATGAACACCCAGCTGAAGGGCAACGGAATTTTCTCTTCTGAGGAGAATGAATGGTGTCTGCCCAATTTTCGCTCATTTCGTTCCCGATGCCACTTCATGTCAGTCAGCGAGTCACAGGGCAAGACTGGGGTATGTGGGGATGCGGCTGAAAATGGATGTCGACAGGGAGGAGGTTGTTGTTGGTGTTGGTGTTGTTGTTGTTGCCAACATCCATCAGATCCTTGTTCGATTCAAAGTACCAACCAACCCTAACAGTTAAAGTTAGAAACAAAAAGAGACCGTTGTCTTTTTTTTCTTATTTGCATACCTTCCTCCCTCTTCAATCAAGCCCGTGCGTGACTTGTCGCATCATTTTCTTCCAGTTAGAATGCGTCATCGCCCAAAATCCCCCGAACGGTCATCTGCAGGGGTGGGTTCATTCGTGCAAGATGCAAAAAAAAAAATAATAATAATGAAATACAGAAGCCTGATCCTCATGTTTACTTTTTTTTTCTTTTTCTTTTTGGTCTAAAATTATCTTGCGCGCGGGAGGTTCCCCCCGCGCCCCGGGGTCCAGGTTCCAAAATACCTGATTCCCCGCCAGCAGCAGCGGGATTCAACCGAAACAAAGCCAAAAGGGCAGCCTAACAAAATCCGACCTTTTCTGGCAGGTCATGATGCAATTGCAATTGAGCAGATGCAATGTTACCCGCCTCGGGCTTCGTGCGCTTGGGAGAGAGGGGGTGGGGATTCTAAGTTCTTGCACTTTTCTTCCTTCAATCTGAATTCAATGATTGGCTTTATAAAATTTAGGCAGGCAATTTTTTTTTATGTCGTTAGCGGCCAATAGGAGCGTGGAAGTTTGCATGTTTACATATTTTTCTTCTCCCTTGCTTTGCGTTTCTGCAGATGGCTTGTTTGGTGATGAAACATGTGAAACACCCGCTGCAGGAGGGAGGGAGCTAGCTTTGCATTCATGTCCACGTCGCATGTCCGTGTCGCAGCCTGTGTCTCCTCCTATCTCAACCGCGGTTTTGTTTTGTTTTCGAGGGGTGGGTTGGGTGTTCATCACGCATTCGCGTTTCGACAGATCTGCTTGGAAGGATTCAGCCATTCACCAACAACGTCTTGTCAAAAGCCAAAAAGCAGGAGTTCAGCCCTGGCCTGGTCCGCATAAAAAGCCACAGAAGTGGCTGGAGAAATAATGGGGGCCAGCATGGTGTGGCCGTGCAAAGTTTCGTGATCCTGCCAGTGTCAAATTTCAAGATGAGATTTATTTTTTTTAATATCGGGGGAAGAGTTCAACCTTGGTGGCGAAAATCGACAACAGCACGTTACAACGGGAACTGGTTAGCCTCTTGGCATTTTGAGCCGCAAAACCTTAAAAGCCGGGGAATTCTTGGCAATTGAGACGTTGATCCCGCATCCAACCAACAACGAACGGGAGAAATCAAGGGATTTGGTGTACTATGTATGCATTTACATATAATTTCCTATCATTCGCGGATTCATGAAAAGAATTATTACCTCTCCCTCGCTTCTCACCTCCCATTCACCTCTGGTTCTCCTTTGTAATTTGGGCATATCGGACGGATGACGACCGCTTGATGACGCAACTCGGCCATGGTTACAGACTTAGTAGGTGCTTTGACGGAGGATGCTCCTGTGTCCCGAAGGATCAGTTTTAGTTCACAAGACAGATAATGCTATTCCTCCTTGGGGCAACTAGCTAGAGACCAATCATGGCATCACGCTAAACGAAATACTGTCCGAGCCAGTCATAAGCAAAAGCCACGAAAGACAGGAAAGCAAGGGCCAGAACTCCAACAACGGGCCAGTCAGGAGCCCCAGGCCAACTCCAAAGCAATCAGTTTTGGGGGTTCCTGGGGCCATCGTCTGTTTCCATGAATTTGTCGTATGGTATGGAAAATACTAGCGGCAAACCGTTCAGGTCACCGAACTATTTCTGCGGGAGGGAGGGGAGGCTGTATCAAAATGAGGCGCGAAATAGCGGCTGAAATAGACTCGGGGGAAGTGTTTGGCTGGTATGGAGGTGGTATTGGGGGATGGTTGTTATTTTTGTGTTGACTTTTTGGGAGCACACAGTTGTGGCTGTGGCTCTTTGGCGCTTGTTGTGGGCCTCGGGAAGCAGAGTGGAGCAGAAGGAGGCCAGACAGGGACAGACGTGGATGGAAGAATATCATGCCCATCCATAGTTGATAGTAACAAGGAGAGCTGGAGTGGTGTCTCTTTTCAGGAATTCTGCAACCTAATTTGCGGGGTGTTTTCGTTTCTATTCCATTGATTTAGTTAATTTTTTGAGGAGCCTGTAGGCAGATTTACACATATATAAATAACAATATAATGAATGACGACAAATCCTACCTAAAAAAAGTCGATTGATACAAACATCATATTTTACCCTCTGTACTGTTCCCGTCACGTACCGCTGACAAAGCGCGTCGGAGGCACCCTGACCTCAACTCCGACCTCCAAAGCAGCCTAGCGCGGTCTCCGCTGACCCCGTGTTCCCTTAGTGTGCGGGTCTCCGCCAATCAGCGCGCGCCCTGGTTCGCCTATCAGGCAGACACGATGCTTCGCCTTGGCCAGCGCTGACAGTACGCGGTCACTGGCAGGTTGCGGCTCCCGGCTGGGCTGCGCAGTCTCGTGTTGGCAACGACAGCATTCCATTATTGAGGTCCCATCCCCATCCCCATCCCCGTCCCCTACGCTTCTTCTCTTCTTCTCTTCTTCTCTCCCTCTCCCGTGCACTCTCTTAACCGCCAGCATCTCCACCACCGTGTGCTTTGTCTTGTCCTCATTTCCCTCACTCAGTGTGTCGTCCTCAGTCATCCATCCTCTTGAGCCACCACTCCTCTCTCCGGCCAAGTAGTCAACCCTGGGTACTCGTGTCGTCTATCCAGCGCCTGTTTGCCTTGGGCTGTTGTTCTGTTTTGACTCTCGAAAACTGCTTCCTCTTCTGAGCGCTTTTTTGGCTTTATTCATTTTATTTATTCCATCTATCTGGATTCATCTCCGGTTTGAATATCTTTCCCTTGGATGGTCCACCACGCAGGGGATTTACCAGATCTGAGAAGGATTGGATCCAGTTGTCTGAATCCCACCATAGATTTTGCCAGCTATTCCTCGGCCTGTCTTTCTTGAATCGAGGGTCAGTATAGGGTGATTGATGAGTCTCGAAGTCAATTGATATATGGCCAGCTGGCATGTTTTATATTATTCACCTATGAACAAGTCCGCTGAGATGTCGCCGTTGTGACTCCATCCAGACCCTTCGTCTTGCAGATCCCGGTTCTCGATTCTGAATAGTGGCCTCAATTTTCACGCTGACGTCCCAAGTGAGTCATACCAGTCATTGCGTTCCATGTTTCCTTCTGTCGGGGAGGGGAGACGAAAGGGTGAGGGCGGGTTGGTTGTGTGTCTTGTTGTCGTTACTGTGCTAACTCGTTCTGTTCTCCTACATAAAGTCAGTGATCCCCTCCCTCGTCGCAAGTATGTCCGAACCCCGGGTTCATTCTCGCCGTCGACCTTTTTATAATAAGAACCTCCCCCACCTCTCGACTATTTCATCTTCCTCTTCTTCTTCCTCTTCTCCTTCAGATCAGTCGTCCGACCCAACATGTCGTCGCTCAACAGCACCTCATAGCATGACGTTGAGGAAAGGTGCCACCTTCCACTCTCCAACGACCCCGCCGTCCGAGGATTCTGATCCGATCCTCAACTTCCACTCGTTGCTTCGACGCTCCCCTACCTGCGCAAAGTCGCTGGAGGATGTCATTGCTGCCGGAGAAAGACGCAGGGCCGTGTTCCTAGACAAATTCGAGCGTAACCTCTCTGGTCTTGGAGGCGACTTTTCTGCTCCTCTGGACAAATCTTCTTCTGATAACGACTCGCCTGTTCCACGTGGACTGTTGGAGGCCCAAATGACTAACACTGACCCTATTAATGTCGACGCAGACTCGATAAAGAAAGATAAAGATATCAAAACTCTCCGTGATCAGGATCGCTCTCGTCGTCCCTCCTATGATAGTGGGATTGGTTCCTCTGTCAGCGGTGCCAGTATGTCGTCCTCTATCGATACGCGCGAACAAGGTAGGAGTCGCTGTTTGACCCGGATGGACAAAGTTCAAGACGCCCTTGCTAATTATTGTACCTTCACTACAGTTCGCAAAGCTACGCATTCACTTAAAGATCAGGAGGCTAAAGTTGTCTCAACCCAATCAGCCATTAATAGATCTATGTCCTCTACTGCATCCTTACCTCAAGTTCCCACCTTTGGCGTTGCTGCTCGCAAGCACATCGATCGTTTTATCCTTGTTCCTATTCTTCGCGAAAAACGACTATCCCCATTCCACCCTTTGATTCGTACTGTGCCCAATCGGATTGAGAGTAGAGAGATATCGTGTCTTCGAGACCTTGAAAAGACTATTCTTTTCCTAGCACCAGTGAGTGAAATTCGCAGCCTCGATAATTTACCGGACATTGCTCATACGATCAATGAACGTTTGAAGCGGTACACCCAATCCAAAGCAGCCTATATTGGATTCTGCGAATTTACTATTCAGTGCCTCCACACCACCGTCGGGTACTTGAATGATCGCGACCAGCGAAGACCTTCCGATCGTCCTTACACGAACGGCTATTTCCTTGATCTAGTCGAGCAGATGCGTCAGTACGCCGCTATGGTCGGTGCCTCTCGAGAAAGGCAGGGCCCTCGCCCCCGCTCGAGAACCGCCCAAAATAACACCGAATATTCATCGTATGTGCAGCCTCTACGTATTGACAATACTTATATTTCCTTGTGCTCACAAAATTCACTTGTTAGTGACGAGGAAGTCACCCTTGAAGGTGGATTGAGTGTCACTGGACGCCCGGCAGAATTAGTCCGGCGAAAGAAAGACAACCAAACTATCTCGCTTCGTACGGGAAAGCCTTACGACGAAAAGGCATCTCCTGTCATCCCCATGATAAAACGCACACTGAGCATGGAATCCTGCGATGATGGCGTTGCTCGTTCGATGGCTCGACGAAAGAAGAATGCACCACCACTTGACATTAACCAGAAATGCAATGACTGCGATAAAGTCTTCAAGAGACCCTGTGATCTTACGTATGTTCTTCTATCACATCGCTATTCATTTTTTGTTCGTCCTTTGGCTAATATGTATTTTAGTAAACATGAGAAAACCCATTCCAGACCATGGAAGTGTGCAGAGCAGTCATGCAAATACTTCAAAATCGGCTGGCCAACCGAGAAAGAGAGGGACCGTCATGTGAATGACAAACACTCCAAATCTCCACCTCTCTTCAAGTGTGAATTCAAGCCTTGCTCTTACCAGTCCAAGCGACAGAGCAACTGCAAGCAGCATATGGAGAAAGCCCATGGATGGATATACGTTCGATCCAAAAACAACGGCAAAGGTAGCAGCCGTGTGGCAGGCTCAGGCTCAGGGTCAAGCCAGCCCACTCCTCGCACCCCTAGTATCCAAACTCCCAACTCAGGAATCATGGATATACCAACCCCTCAGAGCCGCCCAACTCCGTCCCCTTATTTGCCCAATATCTCTCCTTACGAGCAAAGCCTGCAGTATACTGCCCCCTCCGGCGGCTACCCTCCGGACGACATGGTAGATCCGCACCATCATGATTTCCAACTGTTCCCGGATTCCACCACAAACAGCAACCTTTTTGATGACTTCAATACCAACAACGCGTTCGCCCCACAGTTGGACTTCAGCGCTTTCCAGGCTAGCTTGGAAGCCGGTGATCCAAATGAATACGTCCCAAGCCTAGACATGCACATTCCCTCCCTGCCCTCTAGTGCAAACACACCCAATGGATCTGGGCCCATGGGACCTGGTGGCTTGCTGGACGAAACAGCCTTCGATCCAACTCACCCAACCCCAAACTTTGACTTCGACTTTGATAACCTCGACAATGAGTACACAGTCATGAACATGCAGCTGCTCACTCCTGCGCACTCTGTTGAGGTGCACGGTCTGCCCTCCTTCTCGCGGAATCCGTCCCCAACATGCCCTGAGCCGCAGCAGAAGCTTAACATCAACCATAACCTCTCCCCTGCTGGCCAGGGGAATTTGATGCTCTACTCTCCCAATTCGCAGGAGCGCGAGCGGAATTTAGACCTAGACTTGGATCTGGATATGGATGAAGGGTTTTATGATGGGTATGAGCATCATCACAACTCCCGTCTAGGCATGAACAAACCAAGTGGTGACTTTACACTCTACGAGAGTCCGTCCACCCCATCTGTCGACAGTCTTAGTAAACAGGCAAATTACGGTTTCGGATCACAACAGCAGCATGCCCACAATTTTCCAGCGCTAGATAGCTTCACCAACGCCGAGGGTGGGCGGTTCATAGATGCTGATGCTGATGCGAATGTGAATGGAGGGGAGTGGACTGTTGATCAGATTGATCCGATGGAGTTCAACAGGGATATTGATGACTACATTATGGGTGGTTTCTAAGTGTTGTTTTGTAGCGCATGGGTTTTAGATTTTGGTGGGCTTCGAAGGCCGATGGGAAGATGGTGTGGTGTGGTATCCCAAGTAGAGAGGGGCTATTTTTTAATGTTGTTCAAGTTTTCCTTTTTTTTTTCATTCGGAATTCTATATCTATTCTGATCTGATCCCTACTCCAAATCTCGCAATCCGACGTTCGCAAACGTTCGCAAATAATCACGAATCCCTGTTGATTTAAATCACCCAATCTTGTTTTTAAATATGGGCTCCCCCTCCCACTCCCATCCCATTCCTCCTTCTAATATATTTCCAGTTTCTCGTCCAAGATTTGATTTTGATTTAATTCTGAGTTTTCTTTTACATCTTTTGCTCTTGATGCAGGCGATGCCTCTCCTTGGCTATGACGACTCACTGGCTTATGCGATAGTTTGGGTATTGGTGTACTATGGATAGGTGCAGATGGATTACCTGTGTGTGAGACGTGAGATGTGGATGTGGACGAACGTGAACAGACAGACAGACAGATGGATGGATGGATGAATGGAGGATTGATATTTTCTTTCCTTTCCTTTTTTCTTCTTTTTTTGCCAACGTGTCTTTTCCCTATCTTCTGACAAACAGCCCCCATTCTGATCCCCACTCAAATTTTACCTCCTCCCGACCTCGTACACCTTACGATCTATTTACGACCTCCCTTTTTTTCGGGTTCTCAATATTTGATACTTGATACTGTTTTTTTGACATGTTACATCTTACATGTTATATGCTTTCTGTTTTCTGTTTTTCTATACTCAGATTCAGAGATAACTGTCAGTTCATGCGTTTAGATGACGTGGTGGCGCAGCCAAGCCCTCTATTCTTTTTCTCAATGTGTCTGGGCTTGGTTTAATGGGCGGATGGATGATGGATGATGGATGGATGGATGGATG
>QGQJ01000525.1:0-78541 GCA_003206725.1 Blastomyces emzantsi | reverse complement strand
GACTTTCTGTGTTTAAAAGGGTGGGTTTTAACTTAGGCAGGTACCTGAATGGTTGCTGGTGGGGGGGAGAGATGATGGTAAGTGGGTTTACGAAAAGTAAAAGGATTGCTGGATGAAATATTATGATAGCATGGGCGTTACACGTGAAATTGTATCCTTTTTGAATACTTCGAAACACAGCGGATGAAAAATTTCGTTTAATGTTGTACCCTCCTTCCTTTCTCTTATACTAAAAAGGGGCGGAGTTTTCGTTGGCGACGAACGTTTATTATGCAGTCTTGGTTTTCATGTAACTTACCATCATGACTGCAAAGGGTTCCTTTCATTAATTTTATTGTCTCTTTCACAACCTATACACAGTTTTAATATGCGTGTAGGTGGAAAAATAGCAGTAATTTCGTAAAATTCATAGATCAATGTCATTCGAATTCCAATTTGCCTCACCATTTTTCCTCGGTTGATAGATCATGTGATCTCGCGTTGCTGTTAATTGGGTGACCTTACGCGACGCGCCAAGAAGCTATCAACCTCTCGTCCTCCATTTTGAAACTCCTAACTCTGACTGATATGAGGGGAACGCTGGACCGCATAGGAAGGCATTAATTAATGATTTCAAAACTATGCCTTTTAAACCGTTCCGGCCACCACTTATCAGAAAGCCGCCTTCAAAATCAACACCTTCACGTTCATCGAGCGGTGATGAACTCATCAGAGACTCTGGCCACATTAGCAAACGTCGCAAAGTCAGTTCAGAAACAATTGACCTCACAGTTAACGATAACGATGGTGAAGAACACAACGGGAAACGTGGTGTTAAATCAAATGATGCTCCCAAGGTGCCCGGAGTGCCCAAGCCAAGCTCAAATCTCAGAGAGCATGACCGAAGGCCGCTGATCCCGAAGTGGAATCCACCGATGGAGGTGCATGTGGATGATGGCGGTACGTCGGTGACAGATGGTGGGATGGAAACGTACTACAACGTTCTTTGGTATGTAAATTGCGGTTTTGAAGCCCCCCACCTCTCCAATTAAAAATACGCTGGTGATATTGGAAGTCCTTCGATTCTTGACTAACATTTCCGCTCCTCCCAATTGTTCTCACCAGGCGAAAACCCACTGCCAAAAAGCACAAAACATGGGATGGTGATGGGATCTTATCTGTCTGTGGCGGTTATGCGACTCTAAAGGACATTTCTGGACGGGATTTCGGGAGAATCATGTTCAATTCTCCCCTACTACCGGGTTCGACATTATCGATTGGTGGGAAGGAAGTTGAGGTTGACTCTGTCCTGTCAAAGAAGGAGTATCTCTCCGGTCGAACATTTTTAGGCATTGCTAAACCGTCACCTATGACCAAACCTATCGACAAAGCCTCGGAGTACCCGAGAGCTCCAGGTCATGCGTTCAACATTTCATCTGCTCTCTCAACGAATGGTACGATTCGGCTACCCCCCAGAGCCAAAGTTAAACGTGAGAATGGACAAATTGAAGGAGAGAAAAGGCCCCTTAACATAGCCGCGCCTCGAAGCTTTGCGACGAAGAATGCCTTCAGAAATCCTCTCAAAGAAAGCACTCTCCTGGTCCAGAAATCACCCAATGGCAATCCCACTCCACGGCATGACCCCACAGCTCCTGGTGCAGTAATAATGAAACGGCCAACATCGGTACCGAAAGGTAAACAGATTGTCGATGTCGTCTTAGACCCGCTTTTGGGCAAGCACCTTCGGCAACATCAGCGAGAGGGAGTCAAATTTCTCTACGAATGCGTTATGGGTATGCGCGCTTTCAATGGCGAAGGAGCCGTCCTCGCGGACGAAATGGGCTTAGGCAAAACCCTGCAAACCATAGCGCTTATATGGACTTTATTGAAACAGAACCCGATATATGAGGCCCAACCAGTCGTCAAAAAGGCCCTGATAGTTTGCCCAGTGACGTTGATCGATAACTGGAAAAAGGAATTCCGGAAATGGCTAGGTAACGAACGAATCGGTGTATTCGTGGCTGATGGCAAAAGGACCAGGCTCACCGATTTCACAATGGGAAAAAGCTATAGCGTTATGATCATCGGGTACGAACGTCTTCGAACCGTGCAGGAAGAGCTGTCGAAGGGCTCTGGGATTGATATTGTTATTGCAGACGAGGGACATAGAATGAGGACTGTGCAAAACAAGAGTGCACAAGCTATACAATCGTTGAATACCTCACGGCGCATCATTCTTTCTGGAACCCCGATCCAGAACGATCTAACCGAGTTTTTTGCTATGGTTGATTTCGTCAATCCTGGCCTTCTGGGAACGTTCAAAATGTTCATGAAAGAATTTGAAGGGCCGATCGTCAAGAGCAGACAGCCGGGTGCTTTGAAAAAGGATATCGAAAAAGGAGAAGCAAGGAGTGAAGAACTGGCTAACCTGACGTCGTTATTTATTTTAAGGCGTACCGCCGATATCCTCTCGAAATATCTGCCACCCAAAACCGAATATGTCCTGTTCTGCAATCCTACCTCTTCTCAAAAAAATATCTATCGCCACGTTCTCACTTCTCCAGTTTTCCAATGCGCTTTGGGAAATTCAGAAAGTGCTCTCCAGCTCATCACCATTCTCAAAAAGTTATGCAACAGCCCTTCCCTCCTAAACCCTAGAAACTGTGATGAAAATCCCAATTCTACCCTAAGCGCCTTAGTTTCCAGTCTCCCACCAAATATTCTTCGACACCTATCTCCCGCCTCAAGCGGTAAAATCAGAGTTCTTGACCAGCTACTCCATAATATACGCCATACTACTTCTGAAAAGGTTGTGCTTATCTCAAACTACACGTCTACCCTTGATCTCCTTGCGACGCTTCTTACTTCACTTTCCTTACCCTTTCTCCGCCTTGATGGCTCAACCCCAGCTTCAAAACGCCAAGGACTCGTCGATGATTTCAACCGCTCTTCCTCATCTTCAGTATTCGCATTTCTTCTCTCCGCTAAAGCTGGGGGTACAGGTCTCAACCTTATTGGAGCCAGCCGGCTCGTTCTTTTTGATGTTGATTGGAATCCCGCAACCGACATGCAGGCCATGGCGCGAATACATCGTGATGGCCAGAAACGACATTGTCGGATCTATCGACTTTTGTTAAAGGGAGCACTGGAGGAGAAGATTTGGCAGAGACAGGTGACTAAGATAGGATTGGCAGACAGCGTGATGGACCAAAAAAAGGGTGTCTCACAATTTTCGCGCGAGGAACTTAAGGATTTATTTCGACTTGACGAAGGGACTACGTGCCAGACCCATGACCTACTTGGTTGTGATTGTGAGGGTAGGGGAGAAGGAGAAACCGCATCCAACCTCAACAAAGAAGATGAAACTGACATTTCAAAATCTGACAACGAACACGATACTTCAGATTCAGCTGAGGACGACGAGGACGAGGACGAGAGTATGGACTTCGCAAAATTGATAAAGGCATCTCAGCTCCAAACCCTAAATTCTGAAAATATGGCGAATGGGAAGTTTTCTGGTAAAACTAAGAAGAGGATATCTAAAATGCGTTCCTTGATGCAGTACTCCCACATTGACACTTCGCTACTCTGTGATACCCCATCACCCGACCAATCCCTGGAAGATTTTGACACTTATTACAACAAAGACCTCGAGTCCCATGTCGACGATGAGGTTCTCCTCTCATTGCTGAAAGAAGAAGGTAATGGCGTGGGATATTTGTTCAAAAAATGCGGATCTTCTGGGATACCCGTGAGCCACATTTAATTTTCCTCTTTCCTTTGTTTACTATTACATATGTTTGAAATGATTGGATCCTTTGTTCAAATTTAGTTATTTCGTATGATGGCGATAGACACGAGCATCTTTATGTTATTTATTCATTAGACATGACTCTTTGTTCTCGACGCTGCAGCATTTTTGTTATTCACTGTCATTAAGTTTCGTTGCAGATATCACCCCGGATGGAATACGTGCTATTTTATAGAACTTAAATCAAGATTAAAAGATAGATAAACTGGCAGAAACATCGATTATTTAGTTCAATTCTGGTCATGGCACGGTTAGACAAAGGACGTAGAAACCGGTATGAGCATTGATAGGTAACTAAGACGACTCGCTGGGGAATTACACTACATGTACGTTAACCAAAACATAATGCATTACCGGGGAAATATGCCAAACAAAAGAAATAGATAGATGGCCTCAAAACCCGTGAACCATTGCATACCTCATCCATAGAAAAATAAATAATCAGCCAAACCCAACATGCTATGCCATCCACCCAGTTTCCCAACTGTATCACCAGATGAAATCGCCAGAAATTCCAATGCACACTTAAGAAATCGATTACCTTCCCCACTGTATCCCCGAAACCAGATTGCAAACCAAGCCCCAACAAAAACCGTACTCGTTAATATCTCAGCTTCCCAACCAGTCCGAATGTATACGCCGTCTCCGCCTCACTCTTCATCTGGATCATATAAACCCTAAAGTTCCCACTCACCACACCACCCTCCTTAGCAACACCATCATATTCTTCCCAAACAGAGACTGCGATTCCAGTCCTAGCCACCCGTTCAAAGCAGCTCTCACCAAGGCATACATCCAGCAGTACCTCCCCTTTTGTTTTTCCTCTGATGAGAATGCGCTTTTCTTCCTGACGAGTTGACGAAACTGGTAGTGGCGGAGCAGCGTGAGAGGTGGGAGGGGTGGAAGGCTGTCCGTCCGGCATCATCGGCCCCCCGTTACCGATGTCTATGGATGAATTCCTGCCTCCAATTCTAGTAGCACCAGCCGTCCCCGGTGGGGATGGAGCAGGGGATGCGTGTAAGATCGTAAGGCGAGCAGCACCCATGTCCCGCCATTTTGATGCAGACTCGCGAGCATATAGGCGGATTTTGGCGTTTGAAAGGCCGATACCACCTGCTGCGTTTTTCGCAAGGTCATAGCCCGTTTCGAAACGTGAATTTGGGGAGTTGGATCCAGAACGGGTGGAAGTGGAGTAGAGGCTGCTGCGGTGGCTACCAGTGCGGGATGTGATGGTGGATCTGGCAATGCTGAACATTTTGTTCCCTGCACCAAATTTCTTGAGAGCTGAGAATGCACTGGACATTGTACCAACGCTGGAATCCGTTACACCAGCCACAGACGGGGCAGGCACACTCGAGGCACGATAGCTACTCTTAGACCAATTGAACCACCCACCGAATCTACTGCTGCGGTTGGAATTCTGGCGGGCGAGCGAGGTAGGCTGTACAGAATATGGACCACGGGCATTTTGCAGTGCGATGTAAGTCGGATTGTTTATTCGAGAGTGATTGATAAGTCCATATAATTTCTCACACTCCTCTGGGTTTCGTGAACGGAACATGATATTGTTGCCCGTGGTGATTTTGGATTTTGTCATCGGAGGAGAGCGAATAGATATATCTAAAGCTGTTCCACGCCGAATTGGGACAAGAGGGGTTAATTCCAGAGCGATTAGAGGTTTTCCAGAGGGAATGTTAGAATCAACCTCCTCTTCGGGCCACTCCATGGGTTCATATGCTTCAATTAGACCTGGGGTGATCACAATTCTGCATTCGTCTGGATAAAGTGCCTCCCATGTACCCTTGTCATGCCAGTAGAAAATAGACGCAACACACTTCGCAGATTGTGAAGGCTGTCGTGGAACACCTTTGTATGGAGCCTGTGAAGCGGAGTTTGATGGTCCAAGAGTCCCCTCAGGGTCACTCGGAGGAGGCGATGGAGGGGATATTTTGCGAAGCTGACGAGTTCCAACTGGTGGTAAAAGCGTTTCAATATCATCTCCTTCCAATTCCTCATCCGATGTCTCTGAGGGTGAGTTAATTTCGTGGTGCTCGATGGTGGAAGTATCAGAGCTGTCTGGAGACTCTGTTGCCGTTGAAGGTTCATACTCGTGCTTGAGCGGGGACGAAGAACGTCGATTTCTGTTATTTCGAGGAGTGGTGGGGCTTAAAATAGGGGTAGAGTGTTTTGGAACCGGAGGACTCGGTGATTTATGAGGTGGCGGCAATGGAACATCCTCAGTATATACCGTGAGGTCACGACGGAGAATAGCTTCATCTGGGCTTTCACTACGTTCAGCTGGGCTTGGCCTAGCTTTAGGGGTCGTGGGTGATGATGTTGGTGTTTCTTCCTTATGGGACGGAGCTGGGCTGCTTTGTTGGCTTCCTCTCCTGATTTTGGGTATAATTGGAAGTTCGAGAGAAGGAACAGGAGATAGAGACCGTCGGCCTAGTGGTTTTCCGAGTTGGGGCTTTGGAAGACCAATTTCAGGAGATGGGTCTCTGTTTCTGGATAATCTAGTTTGGCTGTCTTCTTGAGAACGAGGGGACATCGCTTCAGCGGATTTAGATCCAACTAGAGGAATATCACATGCTCTTTTCTCCTTCTCCGGTGTTCTCGTACCACTTGATGTTGGGCTCGATATCGCCAGTTCTCCATAGTTGGGTCTCCTCTTAGCCTTCGACCTCTTCAAAGTGGTTGGAGAAACGCCGCCAGCCATGTCCATTGCTTCATTAAGGCTTCTAGGTGTACCGATTGATACCCGCGGCCTCGTAGGTGTCTGCGGCGAGGTATTTCCCCCTTCCTCTGTTCGAGGGTGTGTTACTGAAGGGGACTCCTTTGGGCTGAGACCATCGCGGGAGAAACCCAGCGGCTGCTTCGATGTTTCATAGCCAGTGCGGGTAGGTGTCTTTGACACGATAGCAGAAGAAACAACTGTAGCCTGCTCACCAATGGGCACGTCCATATCTGTGGGGCTGGGACTCCTCTTTTCAGACACAGTAGACAGCTCAGAGCCCTCTTGCTGCGCTCTAAGGGTCCGATTTCTGGCTTTGGCTCTATGAATAAAGCTCATAGAACGGTCAATCTTTGGCGGAACGGGACTTAATCCAATCATTTGCACCCATTCAAATCCCACCTGCTCCTCGTCTGTTTTAAAAGAAATTAACTCTTTCCAATCTTTCTCCTCGCCTGGCACACCCCTAATCATAATGACGACTTCGCCCTTTCCATCACCGTTTCGAGCAGATGCTCGGCCCCGGTCTATTGGGGGGAATAAAAGCCAGCGGCCAGTGTCATCCACTTCGCATATTAACAAGTCGCCACCAGGCGCCTCATCAGGAGGATTATCCCGAAGTAAAAGTTCAGCGCGGCAATCGATTTGCTGACCAGTTGAATGGAGCAAAGAGAGATTAAAAAAGTCGCGAGCTCGGACCCGTCGAGTTTTGAGAATGGTGACGTCGGAAAGGACGGCGAGGTTTCGTGGGCTTCGGGCTCTCGTAGCGTCAATGGCGGCCGCCATATCGTCTTCGAGCCTCGCTCGCTCTTCGTTTGAACGTCGTCTAGCATCCGTAACGAGACTCTGGTACACCATTGCCATCTCTTCTGCCTTCGGGGATGTCTGTATGTAGTTGATGCCTTTGAAAGTCTTCGCGAGGTATTTAAGTCGCACCAGCGGCCTCTTCAGAAGAAATGCGACATCAATCTTTTCTCCATCTCCATCCACGACATCGCCATCTTCATCCTGTGCCATTCCAGCGTATAAGCTTTGAGTCTCGGGGTTCGTTGCTTTCGATGGGTCATCATCGGGCGGTGCAAGGTTGACGACAACATCTTGAAATCCAAGACGCCAGGCCTTCAAATAGTCTCGATAAACCTTTTGCGCACCTTGAGCCCAAGATAAAAGAGCCTCTGGATTATCCAGTGGCGCTCGTTTATGAAGAGATTTAAGTCGTTCGAGTGATATTCCCATATCGACGATGGGTCTCGTAAAGTTTTCATCATCTTTTGGGTTGCCAGAAGGTCGGAAAAGGCCAGCAGCAATGGCTGAATCGGATTTGGACAAGACTGATGTTAATAGAACAGGTATGACACCACCGACAAGAGTCCTCAATTCACGCATATATTTCGTCTCGTCAGATGTAAACTCCTGCATGATATCGTCGATAGTGGCAGTTGCCAATCGACTTCTATTGGTGCGGATGCTCCTAGCAGATCTTATACTACGGCTTCCGCCTCCAGGGATAGACAATACTGATATAAGATCGGCATGAGTAGTAAGTCGACGTTTTAAACCGTTTCTGGTACCGGGCAACGAGCTAGGATCGAATTGATCCCTGGCTTCTGACTCCAAGTGCTCATCAAGGGTTGTTTGGGGGTTTGTCCGGAGATCAGTAGGTTGCTTATCCTGACGCGGTTCTGTCACAGTGCTCAAAGTGTCCACAGACATTATTGTAGACAGTCGGTGGGCGCCAGTCCCTGGAAACGGTCTCCTCAATGTCAAAGGAGGCGGTCGATCAGATATCGATACCTCAGACCCGTCGGAAGAACGAAGGTCTAAGTTTGACCCTTGCAGAGCCTCATCCAACGATTCTTGTAGAGTTGACATTTTGCCAGCTTCGGTTAGAGAACTTGGGCGCTTCTTAGGTCCTGTTCTTTTTAAAGTTGGTGGCGAAGATTCTCGAGTGCCGACCGATATTTCACTGGGCTGCTCATTATAGGATATTGAGTCGTCGTGAGGGCCTGTCGACGTTTCCGTCGAACCGGGGCTATTAGAACACCTTCTACTTCTTCTGGACCCACGTCTCCTCTTCGTATCTTTTGCTTGCGATGAAAGCCTGGAGCTATCATATTCGTCGACTCGGTCGCTTTGGGATGGGGTTTTCCCCCGTAACCGCGAATCTAGAGGCGCCGGGACTTGAACAGGGGACTCCTCCCCCTCCGTAAAAGGGTCAGGAGTGGATGAAAGCCATGCTTCGACGCTAGATCCGGGGTTTCGAGGCGCTGCTGTTGGGGATGCGGAAGGTTCCTGTTTCCCAAAAATCTTTTTCGATTCATCAATAACATGGTTAAAAATGCCCCCTTTGGGAGGCCGTAATGCTCGTGGTGGGAGTTTTTGCCCTTGCCGTCGAGGCCGATTTTCTTGTTCAGAAAGCTCGATAGCCTCGCTAGCTTCAGTTGACCATTCGCCATCGCCAGACTGTGTTCGTAAATGCTGGTCTCTCCGGCCGTAATCACGACCCTTTTTCATCCGAGACTGTTGCCTTTTGGAGATCGGGGTCTGATCGCTAACAGCGCTCTCCAGTTCGTTGTCGAGGACAGACCGTGATTCGTAGATATGTTGTGACTTCGGGCGTTCACTCCTTTTACTTGAGGACTTCGACGCTGCATAGACTCGGATTCCGTCGTCTAGTAAGGGTTTGGTGCTGGAGTTGTTCGTACCACTAATTTCACACGTCTTCTCCTTCTCCTTTACGGATGATTTCGATTCGCCATACCGGTCAAATATGTCAGTTCTCCTCTTATGTGCCACTTTCTGGGGTGGTGTGGCTGGCGGGGATCTATTCTTCCTCCAGTGCCCATCACTAATAACCCGCTTTCGCGGGGTACTGTTACTTCGAGCTCGCTGGACATCATTGTCCATATCGTTGCTTTCTTCTCTTGCTCTGTTGGTTTTATTCTTTCTTGGGGTGTCCTCCTTGTGGGAGAGGGGCTTTGACTCGGGGGAGGAAGTGTGGCCCCTGTCGCTCCCAGGACCAACATCTTTCTCTATTATAACACCTCCACCCTGCTGTTGCCATCGTCGAACCTTCTCGCGTACCGAATTTGTATCGTGGACACCCAATGGTTGCCCAATATCGAGAGCCTTCCCGTTTGCCGGCGTGGACTTCGCCCTTCCACGGTTGGAAGGCCGACGAGGAGAAGGGACAGGCATTAGCAACTACATTATCTTAAAATGTTAGAACAAAACAAACTCCTTATTTGCAGTGCTGGTTCCAAGCTCATTATGGGGCTGTATATCGAAGACAAAAGTGCAGTGTATGGTCTGGGTTCAATTCTTGTTTACATACCAGTAGCCCCGCCGCACGCCAGAAAGGTGCATACCCTTCCTCGGCCTGCGATCTCGATCTCGATTCTTTTTCTTTGTTTCCAAGTTTAAAAAGAATGGGTTAGAAGCTAAAGGAATATCGATCTCTTTCTTAGCTGAGAAGTGGTCTTTATTTGCGGTGGGATGTTGCTGGCGATCACCCATGCTGCGATCACAAGCTACCCTGCCCATGGCGCCGATACGATGCGCCCGCTGCCGGGACAACACACCAAGTAAACGCAAAGCGCCCCAAACACCGATCAGCCACGCAGGCGCAAAATTGAAGGTTTGCCTTCTTCAACTATCAGGAACCAAGAAGAATTGACAGCAGAGGCGGACTAAACCGAAATAACAATTATTATTAATGAGTCGACTGAGACACATGAATGAGCTGTCTTCGCCTTTGTTTACTCCCCGTTACCCAGTTTACATGCGCCAAAAGCAGCCTTCGGGTTTTTAATTGGCGAGTACTCGCAGCTATTCCTGGAATCTCCAAAGGGAAATGAAACGTTTATTATGTATGGTCTATAAGTATATGTAACTATGTGAACATGAAATTTATGAGGTACACCCGTGTATCCAGAAAGCAGTTGTCATATCGACCGTACTCCCCAAAAGCGTCGTCCAGATCGCTGGTGTATAGCTGAAATTGCAGATTTTAAAATTAAAGGTATAAGGCATTTAGTAAAGAAATATATGCAGCCGCTGTCATATAATAACAAACTGTTGGACAGAACCAATGCTATAAGAAAGGGGTACCATCAATTCAGATACTTTAAAGGGTCTATCACTTTGTTTTGCGCTTGCCTGCAGCCTCGTTGACATACTTTATGGCATGGGACATGACGCCCATGCTTTTAACCAAATAACCTAAAAATACACGTTAGCGTGGTCCCAACGATATAAAGAAAAAAACATTATAGAGAAACTCTTCTTACAGGAAGGGATAACGATCCAGATGAAGTTCATGAAAAAGTAGTAGCACCAGAAATAGTACCCCTCTGGCCTGCAGTAGCTCAACCCATTGTAATAGTGATCGAACATGCTCGTCGCATAGTAAAGGATATCCCCGTAGATTTGCCCGCTCGATATGATTAACTGAAGGGGGTGGCGGAGTGGATGTTCGCTCGCGATAAGATAGACGAGGACGAAGCAAAGGGGTCCCCAGAGAATCTATCATAAACTCGCTCGTCAGTTCTCAAGCCTATGCATCCCTTAGTATATAAGCAAGGTAAGGGGGAAACATACAGCCGTAATCGTTTCCATGCACAGAACGAAAGGATCTGAGGTTAGGTATCGGGAGTCCGATAACGAATATTCCTTCCACAACTGTCCGAAAAAGTCTTGCGCCGGCGCCATGCGAGTGTGGTTGACGACGAAGTAGCCTTCGAAAAATAAATGAATACTTCCCGCTGTGACAGTTTATTTATATATTAGCTATGTATGTACCTTGACTTTCGAACCACGTACGGTGCATGAACATACTTAACATGAACCACAAAACAGCCAGCCTGTCTGCCCTTCCTAGTTTTGGGGCAACGAACGACAGTATTACCAACGTGGATCCTAGAATTAAAACCCATCCCGCCGCGAATGCAGAAATAAGAAGAGGAACAGACCACTCATTGGCAAGGTAACCAACGAGTTCCGCTTCAATTGGGTAGTATGGGTGAGAGTTGGATAAGGTGGAATTGGCCATTTGCGAATCCATCCTTGCAGCGAAAACAAACGAATGTGGTAGGGAAACGAAAGCAATGGCGAGGAAGGCTGCCCTCTAAGATAGATACGGATAAAATTCGAGCGGCGTATCTACTCCATACCTCCAAAAGCACCAGACAAGTAAAAACCGATAGGAGAACAAAAAAGGCGTAGCTGTTTACTCTCCTTCTTCAGGGGGAAGAAAGAAGAGCTGCTGCTGCCAAGCGCATGAAAACTAGGGTACAGCTGTGGCCGAAACGGGCTCTGGTGCGTGGGCATAGCGCTGACAGCCTCCGGTTGACAATCAAGCCCGCCGCACGGCTGAGCAAGCTATCCCATCCTCCACCAACTTCATGAAACTCTTCTCAGGGGGGCTTTGCAGGCAGCGCCCTATGAGTTCTACGACCTCACACCTATATCTCCGCATCTATGGCGTCAGATAGGAGAAGGAGCCCGAGAGCTATCAGACCTGATGTGACCGTGTTCCCAGAAGCGCCGCCTAGTGTCGCGGCCATCTTCCTCATCCGCTTTGACATCAAGGCCGGGTGCGTACTTCCCTATCCACAGAGCGGCTAGAGGGCCGGGATACCATTCATTGATGTTCTCTACTGACAACGGGATTCTGTTTGTCCATAGTTATACGGTAAAATGGAAGCGATCTGTACCAGAGGGTATGCTTTCTCAGCCTCCTTCCCAAGGCCGCACAGGCTGATACCTGCACAATAGTTGTCGTTGAAAACGTTGTTGAATATAAATCACTTCCATCGGGTCTACACAATGTCCGGGAAGACCTTATGTACGTCGAACTTCCTGATAAATTACCCATCACATTTTCTGATAATCCACCCCGCAGTTATTTCGTCCACGAGCAATATGCTGGTATCAGCGCGTTTGTCAACCACCCCGCAGCAGAGTCGCAGCGGAATGCCTTGATGCTAGCCGTTGGAGTTTTGGTGCCTCTCAGCTATGGTAGACTAGGAAAGGCCTGGAGACATGCTGCAAAACTAAAGGAATTGGCCAGGTATGAACTGGGAGACGCTAGAATCAAACGGATAATCGGACTCATTTTATCAATGGCAGGAGCCTAGCAGATGATCTTGACAATACGGAGCCCTTGTCCGCATACTGGGAAACGTACCAACTATCTGAAGATACTGTTTCCCCTCCAGATTCCCCATTGGGTTCAATCGCAAGCTTAAAAACACCTGTTCGTGATGTATACGCCAGGCATCGCGCCCTCAGTGACGCCACTGCACTGTTAACCTCAAAGCAATCCCTTGCGCCTTACCATCCTGCCCTCTCCCTCCCAGAGTTCTTAGATACTTTTGGGCCATTAGTTTTCCAGTTATATCGAGCAGCTCTATTACGCAAGCGGATCCTCTTAGTGGGCGAGGCACCTGTGGAGGAATCATGTAACTTCGGTTTGTCACCTTCCCACCCCCAGACGTTAGACACTGCCAAATGACTAACGTTCAAACCCAAGTATATGACCTAGCTCTTCTCTCCTCGCTTCCGCAATCCCTACTCCCTTTCATCCCACCAACTGCCTCTTTAGCTCTCAGACCTCGACCTCTATTTAGCATTGGCATCCACGACATGCCATACTTAGCATCACTACCATCTCCTTCCATCTCAGATCCCGATAGCTGCTGGGTTGCATGTACTACTGACCGCGTCCTCGGCCTAAAACCTGAGCTTTATGACGTCCTCGTAAACCTCCCTCCGGCTTACTCTAAACACGCGCCAGTAAAGACCTACCCTTCTATAGCACTGTCGACCGGCCGTACCGCAAATGAGCAAAAACTCAAAACTATAAGCATTAAGGCCACCCAGCGGGACGCTCGCCGATATTCTACCCTTAAGAGTGGCCTTCGCGAACTCTCTAGACGTGACTCTTCGTCCGCAATGGATGATGAGGATGCTTCTGACAGCACTTCAACTTTCTCTTCTAGTTCGGTTGTTGAACCTGTCTCCTGGCCACTCCTCGCGTATACCTCCTTCCTCTGGTGGGCCTCAGCTGGTGAGAAGCGCGAAGGTGCCTCCGAAGGAGAAAACGAAGAAGACTCCCGACTTCTGCTGGTCGATAATGCCAACACCCCCTTCCCCACTTATCCAAGCAGCCTAAGCCGTCGCGGTAGCATCGCGCTACTGGACCAGAGCAGCAGCCACCAGCCGCGAGAGATCGCATTAATAACCTATTTCCGCCGTCTAACCACACAAATATTCACAGTCATGTCAGACGTCATTGCCCGCCAGGATGGAAACGCAGACGTCGCCGAATCAACGTTAGGCCCTGAGGATGATGGATCCAATCTTGACCTTGATGAGGATTCCGCAATTGACACGACGGCTTCTCCTAATGAACCCTTACTGCCGTCGTCGTCCTACGACGATACGTCAGACGAGGACGATATCATCCCGATCAGATCGAGTGATATGACAGAGATGGGGTTGGATACATGGAGTGCGTCGGATCGCGCATTTGTGGAAGAACTGGTGCAGGTATGGTGGGGACGCAAGGCACAGGTGCAAGGTGCGAGAATTACCTGCTGTGGGGTACGAATTCTTTAGCCCGAATATTATCCAAAAGTAATACAAATATAAATGGGGTGCACATACGTCGGCCATGTGGAACAGTTCTGAGAACATGTAACTATGGCATCATAGTGGGATACCCTCTTTCATCAAGTTTAGTGGAATTGAGATAAGTGCTCTATACATAACCCACCTAAAATCACCATAGCTTTCAACATTGTGATCCTGGTGTTTCGTGTTCATGTTTTGGCCAGGACAAACTATGCATCTAAAATTAATTCTAGCAGTTAAAGGATATCACAAATCCAACGCGGCCTAAAGTATTTCCAAAATATGCGTGCTCGTCGAGCCAAACCGAATACAATTGTTACATACACACAATATCTCGCGGTCATGATGTTAAATAGATGCAGAGAGCATTTAAAACAAATCGATTATTATTTGCCCCGAAAGGGATAAAATCGTTAAATAAATAGAGCAGACAACGAAAAAACATCCTCCGAAAAACACCTAACCCCGAGAAAATGCTATAATAAAATATAAAATAAAATAAATAAAAAATAAAAATAAAATAAAAATTGCAACGCTGAGCTACACGACGATTAAAATGCCTGGCTACCAAAAACCAAGCGGGTGTGAGATAAATGTAGCGAGCAAACAAGGGGATCAAAAAGGTAGGGGAAAAAAGCACATAATCAAGATGGGATGGAATTGGAGATGATAGACGCTAATGGAGCTTTTTGCCAGAAAATAAAATAGGAAGAAGGGGAGAACGAGGTTAATAACATGATGGGCAAGACTAACACCGCGTCAATCAGATCCAAATGAAAGGATCAGAATGAAAACTCCAGAGATACAAGTGAACAGAGAAGGAAATACATACAACACCCGCACAAAAGGGTATCTAAACTTTGAAACCCCGTAAAACAGTAGAAGACGCCTGAAAAACATGTAAATATGAATAGAAAGAGGAGGGGTCAGAAGAAAATAGAACAGATGTAGCACTAAGCAAAACTCCGTTTAAGAACTAGATAGCGCTCAATATCTTCCAACAGGCGCGCTGAAATCTCTTTTAGCTACTCTGCTGGCGGGTCGACTACTCCCCGGAATCTTTCTTGCGCCATGAATGGGCGTAGTGCTGGAATTTGCGAGGCGGGAACGAGAACGCGAGGAAGGACGTGAAGCAGCATCGTTGGCGCTAGCAGATCTTTTTAGAGTCTGGGCACGACCCCTTCGCGCGCGAATCTGGGCGAGCGCCTCTTCTCGCGTCACAGGGGTGCCAGGAATAGGACAGTTCGCTCCAGAGGAGTAATCGTCAGAGTGGAGAGGAATAGTTATAGTGGTTGACGTTGTTGTCATGGGGCCTGGCATTGTTGGAGTTGCTGCATCAGCAAGAGCCATTTGTGCTGGGAAATGGGTTGTTTCGACATATAAATCTCGAGGAAAGAAGCGGGAGGAACTTGCCGGTTCGGGAGCAGCCGCAGGTTGCATGACGGGTTGAAAAGGATTATGTGCTAGGATGGGAGGCTCTGTATGGATGTCTGTGGGCTTAGCTTCTTCCATTTCGATCTCCGTGGTTTGTGACACTGGTAGGGACGCTGGGGTATGATTATATGGAGGCCCAGCCGGCAGCGGTGAAAGCTCCCGGTCAGGTATTTGCTGGCGGGCGGATGATTCCGTATCCACGTTACTGGGAGCTGCGGTAGACGACACTGCCTTAAACGTCCCGGTATCTGGACAGAACGCCACCGCAGGTTCCGTAGTTTGCGTTTCCCTATGTGTTATGACGATCGAAGCATTACCTAGAACTCCAGTCACTTGGGGGGCAGCTTGGTCGCTGGGCGTGGAGTTGGTGACTTTTTCTTCCTTCTCTCGATTCATTTTATCCCACTCCGCATCGTGAATATACCTAAACCCGTGCATTTCTGCGAGTCGGCAGGAGCAACGATGGAATTGGCATTCCATCTTGAGGAAGTGTACCATGTCCTCTGCTTTTAATCGCAGGCGTTTCTCAAATGCGAGGTCCTGCTCCAAATCCTCGAGAAGCTCATCATGTGCGCTTGACTCTTTTGGGTCCTCATTTTCCTTGCATGAATTGCGGCGCGACACCCTCATTTTCAGTGGAGAACCTAGTCGTGGACTTGAAACTTGGTAGTTAATGCCGCTCTTTCGGGGACTCGAAGATATTTGGCCTGATTTTAATCGCAATGATGTTGGGGTGCAGGCAGCAACGTCCCTCTCCGCCAATGGAGGCCTGGATTTGGGTGTTTCTGCTCTCATTTCTTCGGCCCTTGCTTCCAGTATATCCGACTGGTTATCGGTTTCAAAAGAGCGAGTTTTCTCTTTCAAAACCTCCATTTCTTCCGTCAACCCTGCTAATGCATATGCGCGCTCGAATGCTTCCTGTTTCGCCTTCTCTTTAGCTTCTCTCTCGCCTGCAACCTCCTCTCTTAATGTCTTCATCTCCGCCCTTGACGATTTGAGTTCTTCTTGAGCCTTAACAAGCGCTGATCCAGCCCGGAAAGCTTCTTTTCGTGCCCTTCGGACTTCCTTTTCGAATACTGCTCGTTCGTGGGTTTGCCGCTCTTTCAGAGAGTGCAATTCCTCCATTAAGGACTCTAGCCGTTCACTGACTCGTCGTTCTCGTGAATTCGCCTCCGAAAGTTCAGCCAGTGTTGCTTGAAGCGAAGCTTCCGCTTCTTCACGTCCCAGTATCGCTCTGTGAAGGGCGGCTGTGGTGGTGGACGAAGGATGCGAGGTAGCTGGACTGCTAGCCCTCGAGAGTTGATTCAGAAATGCCACTTTCGCTTGGACATCGGAGTTCGTGCGTGTATGCTTGTGTTGGAGAGGAGAGAGCTCTGAAGGGTGTACTGGATGGCCGTTCATCTTCTGCTGATTGATGCGCTCCGGAGAGACGGGGTGTAGAGCTTGCCCCGGCGATGTCTGAAATTTAGGTATAGGATCCATGAGCGAAGATGAGGTACTGAATCTATGGGACTCAGAGTTTCGATTGTTGAGGCTCTCCGAAAGCATCGTGTATGACAGCACTATTGACGAGATCGATCGTCAGGAATGAAATGTTGCGAGAAAATTGAAATCTTGTACTGCGATGACATCCTTGTCGTGCGCTTTTACGTTGCTTTCCGTTGCGTTGTTGACAAAGGGTGGTTAACTCTGGTTGCTGGGCAACGCATCCGAGCTACTGGATTACCCTTTTGGGGGGGAGAGTCACATGTTCTGATCAGGCACGTGATATTACTGTCCCTCGTGCTTTTCCTGCTCGAGATGGCGAAGAGACTGTATGCATTGGGTGAATCTGTTTCTTAGAACGAAGCTCCCCCGATGCATGCCCTCCTGCTTTCTCCAAAGTTCCGTAACGCTGGAATCTTAACTGCTGGCTCCTGTGAGATGACTTTATTGCTGTGTTACTACCTCTAACGACTGGAAAATTATGGAGCACGACCCTTCCCATGCGTCCCCCCCACTTCGCACAAGCTAATATCGAAAAACACAGCATTGCCCCCAAAAGTTTAAGCTTAGTATATTAAAAATTGGCGGTGTACTTGCGTAGTAGCCATGCATGAGATTATAACGCTACAGCTTGGTCAGAGGAGTAACTACCTTGCGACCCATTTTTGGAACTTACAGGTACTCCCGCTTATCTTTTTCTTAATGAACTATCCCAAACTCACCTAGTCGTTAGGAATCGTACTTTACATACTCCACAGATGAGGAATCCCCAGTTGATCATGACATACATTTCCGTCCGGGGATTGGTGCAGATGGGACTGAAACCTTCACCCCTCGAACTGTAATCTATGATCTGAAAGGCGGCTTTGGGACGCTGCAAAAATATAATGCTCTTTATGGCTTGGGAGAAGATGCTGGATTGCCTAGGGGTTTATGGTGAGAGCAATCAATGCCCTTCACTGAATTCAAATGGCGGTTAACCACGGTCTCTCTTCGCTATACAGGGATGGCAATGAAATCGTACATCGCCAGCCCGCCATTCCACAGACTGAGTACCAGAAAAATTTAGATGTTGGACTCCCGCTACCTCAGCTTACAGCTGAGTCAGTACGTTACTGGTCAGATTTTAATAAAGTGTACTATCATCCCAAGTCCATTGTTCAGTTGAATGAATATGAGCTTAATTCTCAGCTGATGCCCTTTGAGAACTGGGAAATTGGTGAAGATCTGTTCCGATCTTTAGATCGCGAGCATGATATCCTCGACAGGGACTTTCGGGCTTTCGCAGAGGAATGTGATCAGATGCAAGGTATCCAGATCTTCTCCGGAACTGATGATGCTTGGGGAGGCTTCGCGGCCAGATATGTGGACAGATTGAAAGATGAGTTTGGAAAAAAAAGTATATGGTTCTGGGGACTAGAAGACGGAGCAAAGGCTCAACGTGTATGCATCAATAAAACCATCACCTTGTATCCTCTGAAACGAGTCAAGGAGCTAAGTATAAAATTTTATAGCAAAAGCAAACCATATCCAACGCCAACTCGGCAAAGTCTGTCAATGAAATATCTCCGCAAACATCAGCCTATATCCCCATTTTGGATCCCCCTCAAAATAAACCAACATATGTGCACTCCGACCTGCGATCGGAGTGGTATTCCTCCGCCCTTGTTTCTACCGCTGTAGAGAGTGTTGGTTTACCTACACGCCTCCGATCTCACCGGGGAGCTAGCTTCTGGCTACCAGCGCAAGAGCGCCCGCAAAAGATTTTCAACCTCCAAGCCGCCATTCTCTCAGAACATCAACCAGAGTCCGACAAAACGCCTGAGCAGGGAAATAAAAAATTAATAGCGGAAGATGAGGTCGAGGAAGACGAAGTCCTTCTTAAAGGATTTGACCTTGACTTCTCTTGGTGTAGTTCCGCGCATGCTAAAAAGTTACACGTTTTTGGCCAAACCCAAATCAGCCGTGGGTTCGGCGCACAAACAAATCTTGCGTCAAAACTCCCAAGCCAACCAAGTTTTAGCCAGTCGTTGAGATTGCCAGGAACTCTACAAACGTCAGTAATATATATTACTCCATATTGCCCCCTTTTCATTTTTCATTTTCCATTCGTCTATTCTTGTTCAATAACGCCACGTGTGCTTCACATCATGTGTCCTTTTCCCCAAGCGCGCCCCCTTCTACTTCATGATTTACAATCAGCTGACGAAGAGGTGACTACATTGATGTGTTCTAGATACTACACTCCCCTCACACTCCCTCTCCTTGACAGTTTTCCCAGTGATCTATTTACAGGCAGAGAAGCTTCAAGCTCTGGTCTGAGCATCCGTGCGTCCCTCTCTACGACAACCCAAATTGGGGACAAAGTGAAGGATCTGCAGAAACTCACGTCCAGGTTAATTGGGATTGATGAACGAGAGGCGCTGGTCAATGGTCTAGGAGAGATTTCCGAGGCTTATCAGGAGCGATGGGAAAGTGATTCTGATTCTGGGGATGATTACTGACCTTTTCTACCTTTTAATGTTTTGGCCACTTGGAAATTGCTCTATGCTCTTGCCCATTGCTAGGTGCTGCCGTTGGTATAGTTAAGTTGATTCCAGCAATCTATGAACCGCTCTTATTTTTCGCTGAGAGACTGGAGCAATGCTTTCCCCTGCCCAGGGGCAGGTGGACTGGGTAGAAAACAACACGTTGCCATTCCAACCCAGTGCCTATTATTACTGCATATACTCTACCTCATGCTCCTCAACGTCGGGAATAATGCAGATAAGTATCGTTTAGCGTGTAGCAGCAAAAGAAGCACATCGGGGACGACAGAGTTTGCAGGACTTCGATAAGCTCTGGCATTTATTCATACGTTGGAACTAGGCCGTACGTCTTTCCGGTCAAAATTTCGGCACGCACGAGAAGCACCTTGAGAAACCTGGTTTTAACTACGTACACGCGGGTCTGCTGTCATTTGCATTCTGGCTGTTAATTAGCTGCCCTCTATTTCCTTTCTTTCATTTTCTCATCTTTATTTTTGTCTTACTCTGTAAATATAGTTAGTGGTGCACATAATAATTCAATTTCCGAAACAAGTTATATTGTAAATCATGTTCGATTACCATCCGCGATTCGTACGTAGGGGCATTTATGGAACGAAACTTTTTTTTTGGTTGGTGCTGGGGCCCTCTGCTAGTTCCAATTAAGCCCTCGATATTCGCGCGTTTGGGTCTTTTCATCCAGTTGTTGATCGATTTGTATGAACCCTTGGATCCTGGTATATCATGTCACAAATAAGCAAAATGGTAAAATCAGTGTTCATGTTTCGAAACTCTTCCCATCTCTCATTACAACATTAGTTTCTTTATGTATATTTTGTGAAACTCAAGCATCTGGGTAACTAAAAATTTCGCCAAAATTTGGAAATAGTGAATAGCAGAACGAGAACGTTACTGCGTACCTAGGTAAGCGATATGACCATTGTGCAGGGAAGATTAGAACGAATGATCTCAATCTTTCAAGGCTGCGGGGGCTCAGTTTCGGCCAGCAACTGTTCGGATTTATGTTGCTGGGCTGTAGGGCAAGGTTGGGGCTTGGGTGTCCAATTAAGCTAGTGGGGCGATCGCCGCTAGTATCAACATCCCTGTCGTTAGCGGCCGTGAGCTTCCAGACGAACTAACCAAAGCAATGGATTTGGAGAACATTTGCAGGGGCCTAAATATTGAGTGTGACGTTGTAGGGAGTGTATGGACCAATTCATCTCGATTCCTTTCTCAATTAATTCCATTTTCTATTTTAAATGAATAAAACAATACGTAGAGAATTGATCTTTGAAAATTTCAATATCTGAGGATATTTTGATTAAATACTATTTTTCTATAGAGATTAATATACTCCGAGTAAAATGCTTGCTATAATTATATTTACGTAAAATTGAAATATTTTACTGATACTTTTATATCTTAACTTCAGTTTGCCTCACCATGAGACAGAGTGGTGGAAAATGTGAATTGTGCGAGGCTTTAGATATATTTAGTCCCGGGGGAAGCCGTCTGCAATCCTGACGGATCCGATTTCAAATGGACTACCTTGGCCCGAGTTGTGACATCTTCTAATACGATCTCGGGTGCAGTCTCGCTAGAGATCTGCTGGCACCTCCTCTGGGCTCTTGCTTCCCACTCATCCATGACATCATCCCAGATGTCGTTCCTCAAACCGATATCGCTAGCCTCACTAGATTCCGCAAGATCATCACCATCTCCAGGTGCATCAGATGCTGATCTTGTCTTTTTGGATGTCGCGCTCTTCGAACACCCGCCACTGTAGCTGGCCCGAAGCTGTGCCCTGTTGAGGAATTCTGCTTTCCGCGCTAACCCAACATCCTCGACGCCAGTCGACACTTGGAGGCGAATAATGTGACGAGAGTCGCCAGCGGTAACGAAGGGCTTCACAAACTGAAGAATGGCCCAAGCGAATCGAGCAAAGAGATAAGGATGGGAGCCGCTATCAAGGTATTGGACTATTGTGTTATGGTACTTCGGCCAGTATTCAGCAGCACCTGTGGAAAGTATGTGTGATACGTAGTGTGTTGAACGAGTACCGGTCACCATCTCAGGAGCACCTCCTCCCCCGGCAACCTTTGGGACGATAACGAACCACCGTTTGTCGAAGCATTTGTGAATATCTGGTCTAAGCGAAACGAGGTTCGCCGAATTATCAATATCTTCCAAATTTGTGCGATATCGGCTCATCCCGTTTCTACGGTACCAGAGCTTTTCTTCCTTCGGAACGAGGTGTGCCTCTTCAATGCATATCGAGAAGTTAGTGATGCCACAGCGAGATCTACAGGGTTCGGAATATACGGATGGGGGGCCCCAAGCATCCGGGAGGCGGCCATGTGGGAATTCCCAGTCCTGGAAACTGGGGAAAATTGGGTATTTGCCTGGTAGAAATGAATTAGGACAGCCACGAAAGATGGAGAATTTTTCATACTCGCGCCAGGATCAACTAGAAAGTAATAAGCTGGGTTAGTTAGCACTCCATCAAGAGGTACAGTTACAGGCTGTCGGCCATCTTTATCATGACAAAGGCGGCCTGTGAGAAACGCGTTGTTTCCGATGATCTGGCAGGCGATCAAGGCGGTTTGATGGTGAACGCCAGCCGTGTTCAGAAATGTTTCTTGATCAACACGCGGGAGGGACAGGAGAATATTGCGGGGCTCTTCATAGCCAGGATGCAAAAAATGGATGCTTCCTCTTAATTTTAATTCTGCAGAAGGGATTGGGTGCGTTTGGAACTCGGACAGACTTCCAGTAGGCATTTTGAAGGATTCAAAATCCTATCGATAGTGGGGACAATAGATTGAATAGTAGACTTGAGGTGTGACAAGATGCAGGGGGATGGTGCAGAGCTCCGTTCATCGGCAGGCAGTCAGTTGCTTGATGAGCAGAGCTTAATTATACCTAACTATGGTAGGGAGGCGAAGCTTCCTACCTAAAGGCTCCAAGTTCAACGCGACATCACAAACGAGGAAGGTTGATTGATGAAGTAGCGGTTCTTTAAAGTAACATGCCTCTATGACTAGCAGAAATGCTGTACATGTTCTCAAGGAACAGTAAGATGCTGATGTATCTGAATGTAATACTTAGCATTTACTATTATCGTAGTAGTAAAATAGACTGCCTATCTCTGAGTTCTCAATCTGGCAGCAAATATCAAAGAGATAACTTCAAGAAAATTGCCGCGAACCCAGCGATTCTCTGAACTATTTTTATCAGTCTGATTCCTTTTTCTCGTTTTCCTTTCCCTTCAACAGCTGTGTTGGATAGGTTTTAGGCGTTCCTTGTTCTTTTAGACGATGATGACTCTTGTTTTCTCAACTACAAAAGCGACGATACATCCCGTAGCTCCCTTTGAGGAGGCATCACCTGGAAGTATTAATACATGACGACTTTGTTAAGCTGAAATCTGAATTCCCCATGCCAGTTCCCAACCCAAATTGATGTCCCTTCTGTGCACACGCCTTCCTCTTCTTTCATTCTTTTTTGTTTTTGTCATTCATATAGCATTTTGACGGCAGTAATCTCATAGGCAGCCGGGATGGTGGTGGTTACCAAGGTGTTCGAGAATCATTCATGATGTTCTGCTGGCAGTCTTCTCTGTTCCATTCGTCAAGTTTAATCACTACTACTAGGAGATATCAGGTAGCTTCGGCTCCGAGGCCCCCGGGAAATTGACAGGTTGATACTCTAGGCGGTGGACGGAGGCGCTTATCTCGTCCGTTTATGTACCAAAAAGACGTTGAATTTGTTCAAGGTCGGTTTCATTGGAAGGGGCGCCATGAAAACAGCCATTTCTTTTTGCCTCCGAGTATTTAAGCAGCGCATATTGATGGCGTGGATTGATCCCGGCCCAGAATTGAATTGGATCAACCCTTTTCTTATCCCCAACCTTGTTTTGGCCGCATTTGAGTGTGGTGGAAACCGGTGTTGTCGAAATAGCGGGGGTCGGACGAAAGCAGGGTTCGCTTTGTTGCTTTCTGTGCTGGACATGCAACCAACCCTCTTTCACCCTCGATTTACGAAAGCCAAAGGAGAATTTGATAGAGAAAAACAAAAACTCCGCTAATAAATAGTCTATTTCATAATCGCTCGGATTTTTTTTTGCTAACTCCTGAGGCTATTTAAACGGGAAGCTAGAACTATATCTTCGAGTGCAGCCGTCCTGCTCACCCCACCCCTTGCCCCTTTTGCGCGATATTATAATTATTATTAGTATTATTATTGTTATTATTATTGCAGCTCCATACAAGCCACATCCACTCCGTACCCTATAGACGACGAGACGTCTACCCCTCAAACAGGACTCCTATGTCGCTGGGTAATAACAATGACCAATCCGCCCGGCTATCCAAAGGAGTGTCTAGAGAAAAGTCGTAAGAGAGCAGAGGACCTTCGAAAGGACCTTGAACTCTATCGGGACAGGGAGAATAAACTCACATCTTCATTCCTTTCGCGCTTGAGCCAGTGTTATCTCAACCCACCAGAAAACCAGCGACACTATCGACCGCACATCCTTCTCGCCTCCCAAGTTACGAAGCCCGATTCCTTCTACTGCTTTTTCCGTCTCCCACGGGAACTGCGTGATCTTATTTACTTCCATGCCCTCCGCCCACCGTCAAACAGAGAACTGATCGTAAAGACAACGATTGAGAGCATATCTTATAAACGGATCTGGGGAAATGAGATCCCGCTTGTTCCCCTGGGGTACGGAAATCCAGACTCATGGTCTGGCAGGGAGGAAATGACTTCGGTGATGAGGGTCAACCGACAATTCTATAGAGAAGCTTCCGAAGTCCTGTTTTCTGATTTTCGGTTTTCCATCCACGCCCGAGTCCTCAGGATACCTGGTTGTAACTTCATACATAAGCTGCAGGAAACTGTGTCGTCCAAGATTCACAAACTCGGACTGAAATTGGAGGTCTTCTGGAATTCAAAAGGGGTTCCAGTCTTGGATCTTTACTCTTACGACAGCCTAAGCATATTTCCTGCAGTACGAAGTGTCGACTTCTATTTTACATTTAACAGCAGCGAGTCCAAGTTTCCCAAGGGCTATGGCCCCGTATGGCCGATTGAGCGCATGAAGCCAATGTTTGAGATGTTTGGCCATGTTCAGATATCGTTCAGTTGGTCATCTGACCTGTCGGTCCAGCCTAAGCGCATAAAAAAAGCATGCAAAACTATTCAATCAATGATCGATAAAAGCGGTAGGCTATCGAAAAGCCCTTTTTCTACTTTCCATTGGGATGGTTGAAATTCAAACGTTGTTGCTAACAATGTAACTGGGTACGGTTGATAGAGACTTAAGGAAAGGCCGTTGTCTTGTGAATGCGCCATCCACCGGGCTTCTATATCCATCTGCGAAACACGGATATGTACAACAACTATGCATACCAAGGCTTGGTCACACATTTAAATGATACTCTCCGGTTCTCCAGAAGAAAATCGATGTGGCCACATTCAGATTGGCTATATGGTTTACGAATGCTTCTCTTCGCCCCGACACTCTCGCGTTACCAGGGGTGTTGCCGTTGAACTTCGAGACGCAGCAGGTAAACGGGGTGTGCTAATGAAGAATTCCACGCACTAATGGAACCTCAACGTCGCACCTGCTAGCTGCCGAAGAAATATGTGGGAACTACACATCCGCAGTCTCCAGGTCTGCGCCTGCGACAATCGCATCGCGCTTCCATGACGGCGAGATGTATAAAAAGTCACCCTTGGCTTTCATTCTCAAACGCGAGCAGTTTTGGATAAGTCCACACGGCCACGACGGCGCACACCACGGTTTACTGTTGGTGTTGCAGTGATTACTTAGTGAATTTCAATATCGCTATCCCGCGGGCTTGATGGCTGACCAGTTTCCTTAAAGAAAGGTGAGGTCACATCCGTAGGATAAGGAGACAATTAAGAGGAAAATTGTTAGAGTTTGTTGAAAGTCCCCTCCGGGTTGATAAGATCATGTGATCGGGCCATTATCGCACCAGATTAATTATTACTAGCGTATTATAAACAAGAATTCATTGGATAAAACAAGTCATAGTGTAAGAGCTTTGGTATATCAATACAACATCCCGTATTTTTTTAATCACGCTCCAAACAGACAGAGTCCGAAGGTGTTAACTCAAAAAAGAGAAAAGAGGTAAAAGGAACACCGAGAGACCGCGTGGACAATATCGAATGAATTATCTAGCTCCTCACATCTGAGGGCATGAAACAGCCCTTCCGGAAGCTCTGCAGCTTCGGACGAGACTCAGCGGGCAATGCCACCGCCCTAAGACCAATATTTTACCTCCGATCACCGTGTTGGAACCCAATTGTCCTGACAAGACCAAAGAGATCATTCTCATCTTCCATCCGCAGTTCCACAAAAATGACCATTCCGGACAACTCCGTCGCAGCAGCGACCACAAAGCCTCCCCACGAAAAACAGCCTGACTACTCCACCTGGAGCCAATCGAGTCTCATATCCCGCATCGCAGAGCTAGAACGCCAGCTAAATTCCCAAAGCCATAACAACAGCCCCAACGATGATCGCACGGGTGCAAATGCAGTAACCAACAGAGGGTGTCCAAGCAACAAGTCCGCAGAAGTCCCCGCAGTTCACCGCTCCTCATCCTCCTCCTCCTCCTCCTCCTCACGCAGCCCCACCAAGAAAGCCCGCGACATTGACCCCTCAAAATATAACATGCGCTTCATCGCGCTGAAATTCGCCTATCTGGGTCAGAGATACAATGGCTACGAGCACGCTAATGGCAATGCCACGCCTCTGCCGACTATTGAGGAGGAGTTATGGAAGGCGCTCAGGAAGGCGCGGTTGATATTTCCGCAGGCGGTGGAAGGGGAAGGGGGAAGGGGTGAGGATGATATGGCAGGGGTGAATGCGGGACAGGACGGGGGGGAGGGACGAGCATATAAGATTGATTGGACGGGTTGTCAGTATTCAAAATGTGGGAGAACGGATAGAGGGGTCAGTGCGTTTGGGCAGGTTGTTGGGATTAAAGTGCGGAGTGCACGGCCGAAGAAGAGGGTCGAGGTGAAAAGTGACGGTACTGGTGTTGGTGGTGTAGTAACTACTGCAGAGGCTTCCACTGGTGCTTCTACGAATGTCTACGATAACGGGGTGGAAAATCCCCTCGGCGGACTATCATTTTCTGGCTCAGAAAATTCTGAGACCGAAGACGGCTGGGATGACATTGCAGATGAGTTGCCTTATATAACTATTCTGAACAAAGTGTTACCAGAGGATATTCGCGTGCTAGCATGGTGTCCGAACCCGCCCCCGGATTTTGATGCCAGATTCTCCTGCCGCGAACGTCGGTATCGTTACTTTTTTACGCAGCCAGCGTTTTCTCCAACGCCTGGTCCACTAGGCTTCCTGAAACGAGGACGGCAGGAGCAAGGTTTAGAGCGGAGTACCAATGCAGCGCACATTGAACAACCCAGAGAAGGATGGTTGGATATCGAAGCGATGCGTGAAGGCGCGAAATATCTAATTGGAGCCCACGACTTCCGAAATTTTTGCAAAGTAGACCCGAGCAAGCAGATAACAAACCACGTGCGGCATATCTATCATGCCGATATCGAGCTGCTCGACCCCAAAACAAAACCCTTGTCATACTTGAGACAACCTGAATTCCGCCCCTTGGAGTCCGAGCATGATAGAATAACGGCAAACGAGTCAATAGGGGACACATCGACGTCCAATATTAAAATATATACCATTACGATTCACGGATCTGCTTTCCTCTGGCATCAGGTCCGACACCTAGCCGCAATACTGTTCCTGGTAGGCCAGGGACTCGAGCCTCCGTCGATCATACCGGAGCTGCTGGACGTGGAAAAGAATCCTCGTCGGCCCACGTATGAGATCGCATCGGACGCACCTCTGGTTCTCTGGGATTGCATATTCCCCGATGAAAACAGTGGAAGCAGGGAAGATGCGATGAATTGGGTCTACGCGGGCGATTCACGGACAGCAAAAGTTGGAAAGGGGGATAACAACAAATTTGGCCTGGGGAGTACAGTCGATACGCTTTGGAGTGTATGGAGACAGCGGAAGATAGATGAGATATTGGCGAGTGAGCTTCTCGATCTTGCTGTGAACCAAGGTGACAAGAGCGCGCTTACTCGAGGCGGGTTTAAGTACTCTACCCCGGACCTGGAAAATAGAAGTCAGAAGGTGTTTTATGGAGGTAACGAAGGGAAATTTGGTGGGAAATATGTGCCTCTGATGCAGAGGCGCCTACTTGACCCGGTGGAGGTGATCAATGCCAGATACACAAAACGACCGAGGAAGAAAGCTATTGCACAGGTCGAAGGGCGGGAGGTCTCTAATATGGATCCCTAGCGTAGCGTCCACTCACATTTTATTCCCACTTAGATTATTATATTAATATGCCCTTGGATTGTCATCCCTTTATGAATGTCGAGCTACCACACGTCAACACGCAGTGGAGAAAACTGTAGAATGACTTAAGAACGAGTCAGGTGTCAATTTGGATCGTAAAGGCATTTACGGGCTCCTTTCCAGACATCTTCAAGAATGGATCGTCCGGGCAATAGATTCTGTTGATCACTGGCATTAGGCGGAATCCCCCGAATTGACGAGACAATTAATATGCAGAATGTTTATGATGACTTACCGGGAACACCACAACTACGTTGGACTCCCCTTCCACAATGATGGCGAGATAGAACTTCACCTCAAATCCCTTGAAGGCCTCATGGATCACAATATCTTGTATTTGTGTAGTAGGAATAAATCGTGTTGAAGCGGTTGAGAGGTAAGTTGCCGCGGAGGTTGAGGTTTGGACTCCGAGCCCGCGGATGACTAGCAGTGATTCCTCTGTTCCATAAATTGAAAATCAGCCATTGGATCAAATATAGATATATATCAACTTTGATTTCATGCCATGAACCTAAAATGTAGTAGAAACATCAGAGAGGAATAAAATGGGGGAAACCAACCAGTATACCCCCTGCGAAAAATGATATACAAAAGCACCACGCTCACAGGACAGACAAGCTGCCATTGCTGCCGATCCGCAATGCGACAGGCGAGAAGTCCAATACTACTCGACCACACGGCTTCCCAGGGCACAATCTCATCATCGAAAGTTAATATATAATCGCGAATTAACGCTCCGTTGACGAGCAGCACGAATGTGAAAAGGAGGACGCGGAGTAGAACCTCGAGGGCGAAGAGGGCTTTTGAGGTGATTGTGGAGCGGACGGAGGCATTGGAAACGGTGAAAAGGGCCGTTGTTGGCGAGGGACGCTGGACAGATAGGCGAGCGGGCATCGAGCAGGTTTACTGAACTGGGATGTGTGATACTGAAGAGGTGTAGATGTGGATGTCGTTCTATCCATGAAAGTATCCATAGAGATTCACGCTGGTTTGGATCGGCCAAAGTTTGGTTGGGGCTGGAGCTTGCCCGAGCTCATGATCACGTGATACTAGGTATTGTCCTGGCCAGGCTTCAATCCAGCGCATCGGGGAAAATAAACAAGCATTTTTTTTCTTCAACTATTCAATACTCTCGGAATGACCTCCCTTATTCTATGTTTTGCTGATACCTAGACACGCTCACAAGGCGATTGTTTGTTTACAAGATCACCACCCACTTTTACAGAACGCACGTTTGAGCGGTCTAAACCACCGCTACTTCGCCCCCTGTTACCCTCATCCCTCTTATTGACGGTCTTTGGTATCGTCTTTTTCTTTTCTACGTGATTAACCCCAAAATTCCGATATACAACATGCCTCGTCCGTATTCAAGATCGCCATCGCCACGGCAAGAAGATAGGAGGCGAAGCAGATCCCCGCGACGGAGAGACGACGGAGACCGAGACGGAGACCGAGATAGGCCCAGGCGTCGCGAAGGCGGATTTCGCTGGAAACAGAAGCGTCCGACAGATGATGACAGGCAGGCAGACGAGCAAAGGGGTTTGGAACGGGGATACAGAGACACGGAAACGGGAAGAGAAAGAGAGAGAGAAAGAGTAAGAGAAGGAGAGCGCACTAGATCACCCACTCGAGATCGCAGAGGGGATAGATACAGAGATTTTGACCGGGACGGGGACAGGAGAAGACATGACGGCAGTAGCGGTTACAATGATAGTAGATGCAGGGCTACTGATACTACTACTGCACCAGCGACTGGCGACAGACGCGAGGAACAGGATAAAAAGGAAAAGAAAAGGGAGAAGAGGGAAAAAAGAGAGAAAGACAAGAAGACCGCAGCTGTGGCGGTGCCGACGGAACCTATGATAATTGTCAATGTGAATGACAGATTGGGCACGAAAGCAGCTATTCCGTGTCTTGCATCAGATCCAATCCGTAAGCCGCGTTTCCCCATTTGCAATTCGGATTGGGCCGTGGGGTGCGGTGGGGTGTGGGATGATGGAGGGGTGATGATTCATTTTCGAATGCCGGATTTGGTCGGCGGTTTTATTTTTCTTCCGTACTTTTTTTATTGGTTTTAACTAACTATCCGTTTCTTTATGGTTTATTTACACATTTAGGCCTATTTAAAGCTCAGGTTGCCGCACGCATCGGACGAGAACCGCACGAAATCCTCCTCAAAAGACAAGGCGAAAGACCCTTCAAGGATCAGCTCACATTGGAGGACTACGGGGTCGGCAACGGGGTGCAGCTTGACTTGTAAGTTTATTTTATTTGTCTTTCGATGTTTGCTTCTGCTTTTGTCCCGCAAGCACGTGGGACGGATGTGCTTGCCTTGGCTTGACGACGTATAACTGACCATGTTCTCTGAAATAGGGAAGTGGACACGGGAGATTAGCATTTCATCATGATTGCATTCTGTTCTGCGCAGCGCGTAGGCTTTTTGTATATTAGACTTCCCCCCTGTGGGCTTGTTTGGACCTAGGGGAGGAGACCTTGGATGCGGGAAATTCGCCTATCCGAGCTGGGTTCAGTAACAAAAAAAGGCCAATCTGAAACTATGATGATTGATTTCTGTTGCTGTCTGACCAGATATGATCAATGTCCGTTGACCTCGGGTGACACTCGAGGGCATGCCGGCTCCCCCTCCTTCCCTTGAGAACCAAATGTTATGGTTTCATGTATCTGCCTGGGGTTAGGATACCTACCTACGGACATGCCTCCATGGTTAGGTAACTTGATACGAAACGGATAGAGGCCAGAAGGGGGAATGTACGCCGTTCAGGCAAATATGATCACGCTCTTTTGCTGCTCTCTCTCTCTAGGTATCAGCTTTGCCTTTTCTCTTCCGATCCTCGTAAACGAGGGTTTGCTATGGATAGTACAGCATTTGTGTCTCCAGCCTGTTTTTCCCTTGCCATACCACTAGGGTGTGGTGGCCCATTCCTATGTGTGTATGTGATTCTTGTCACTGCATCTTCCATATCGCTTTTGTTCTCTTTTCTCTCTTGTCTCTCTTTTCTCACTCCGTTGTATTTGGCCTTTCTCATCTCTTCTTGGATCTTCAGCTAGGGAAGTGCGGGGGAAACCGGTGCTTACCTCAGCGGCCACTGCGGGGGCCGGCCAGATCCCGTGACCTGACCTTTTGCCGACCGAAATTTTGGAACTTTTGAATTTTTATAAAAAAGATTTACTTTCTCGGATTTCTGGATTTTTCGTGTTCTTTGGTGTCATTGACTGAGCCCAGCAACTTTGTTTCCAGCAAGCCGCCGTGGTTGGAGCAGGAGATCCACCCAGCCAACCGATTTGGGTTAATTTTCTGCTTTAAACCTTCCCGACTCATCGAAATCTCTCCTCGTCTCTCTCTATCGTCAAATGTGCTAAACTTCTCATCATGCCCTGTTGATCCTTTTCCCCCTTCCTGTCCACCATGAATTAGTTCTTCCTGCTCGCCTCCTAGCCCTTGCTCGCCCCGAAGGTCGGCCCCTCACCCATTATCGGCCATTGAAGGACCGGCTAGCAGAAAATATTCGGCTTCACCACTTCAGGCTGTTTTGCGTGGTTTCACATATAAACAGCCATTTTGTTCCTACCCGGCCGCTTCCCGACCCTCGCTTCTTTTCGTCCTCTTTTTCATTAATCAAAAAAGGTTTCTCACTCCTTCTCTCGAAGGTAACCGATAATCCTGGCATCCAACATGGTTAGGAATATTATTGTGCTGGGAGGCTCGTCCCATCCACACCTTAATAAGACGATATGTGAGCACCTCGGCGTTCCGATGGCCAATGTCCTGCTGTCGAAATTCTCCGTCGGCGAAACTCGAGTGGAAATCAACGAGTCTGTACGTGGCAAGGATGTGTATATTATTCAGTCTGGTGGAGGCAAGGTCAACGACCACTTGATGGAGCTCCTAGTCATCATTTCAGCTTGCAAGACTGCGTCCGCAAAAAGAGTTACAGCCGTTCTCCCTCTGTTTCCTTACTCCCGTCAGAGCGATATCCCCTACAACAAGACTGGTGCGCCCCTCGTCAAATCTTCCGTCTCCAGATCCGATACCACTCCTAATTACACATTCGAGAGCACGCCACCGACCCCACATGCTGGAAAATCCGAAAGCATGGGCCTAGTAAATGGCATTGATGGTTTACAAAGGGGACTCACCCAGGTCCAAATTGAGCAGCATGAAATGTCTTCCAGTGGTAGTCCTCAGAAGGCCCGTTTTGGCCATTACGCCAACGGCCCGCTGAAACGCAGCGACACCACAGACTCCACCAAGTCGGATACGAGCAATCGAAATCGAAATTCCACCATTATACCTCCAGCCAACGGCGTTGCGAACAACGATGAGATCGCGAGTGTAGCGTCGAATTCGTCGAAACTTAGCACTTTCCACCCACGCCCCGGATACCGACAATGGGTTGCCCAGGCGGGCACCCTCGTGGCGGACCTCCTCACATGTGCTGGCGCAGATCACATTATCACTATGGACTTGCATGATCCCCAGTACCAAGGGTTCTTTGATATCCCGGTTGATAACCTTTACGGTCGACCATTGTTAAAGAAATATATCACGGAGAATATCCCGAATTACAAGTCAAGCATTATCGTCAGCCCTGACGCTGGAGGTGCGAAACGGGCCACCGCGATAGCTGACTCGCTTGGGATGGACTTCGCATTGATTCACAAGGTATATCAATCTCAATATATATAGTTTTACTATCATTTCCTCCACTTTCCTTCGTTTGGACCAACGTTGTTGATCAAGACTAACATTTTCACCTCCTTGCTCCTGTCTGAATACGAACAGGAACGTCGCCCAACCAAAATCACAGACCGCCAGAACGCAACCATGATGCTAGTGGGTGATGTCAAAGATCGAACAGCGATCCTGATTGACGATCTTGCCGATACTTCCAATACTATTACACGGGCCGCAAAACTTCTGAAGAAAGAAGGCGCTTCGCGGGTATATGCGCTTGTCACACACGGAATTCTCAGCGGAGACGCTATTGAGCGAATCAACGCCAGCGCACTGGATAAGGTGGTTGTAACAAACAGTGTGGCGCAAGACGAACATCGAACCCGCTGCCCGAAACTGGAAGTACTCGAGGTTGGCCATGTATTTGCTGAGGTGCGTTATAGCTCTTCCAACTCTTACTTTGACTTTAGTAATTGCGTTTTTTAACAAGAGCCTTTTTTTCTCATTTTCAATAGGCTATACGTCGTGTCCACCACGGGGAAAGTATCAGTGTTCTCTTCCAATACGACTGACCCAGATAAACTCAATTATTCTTCCTCTTCTTTTGGGGTTGTTATCCTCGCCAATTTTGCTTGCCATCGCTCTTTCCTCTTGAGCAGGAGAAAAAGAAACTATCATCTATTTTTTTCTTTCTATTTCGTCCCCTGCACATATCACCATGAGATAATTAATCATTTGTTTCAACCTATAATAGAGTCCTAAAAGCACAAAAACACACCCAAAACCCAAAGCAGTAAAACAAAGCCCCACCCACCCCCTGTGTTTTCAGTGCTTCATTTGCATCAAAACTAGGGAGGTTATGGGAAGTCAACTGTCACACAGGCCAATTTTTGTCGCGGGCATATATCTATATATATTTCTCAGGCTGGCAAAGCCATGTTCCTATCCCGATCCATTCTGCTAAGATGGCTCACTGCACCGAAGGATTAATTCATCCATTGGCTAACAGGCGCACGACTGATTGGTTAATTGACTAACTGGCTTATTGATTCCACTGATTGAGATGCACCACTGATTGATGATGCAAGTTGTTTCGTTTTCGCCTGCATCGCACCCAAAACAAAAGAGAAAAAAAGCAACTATAATTTACTCCCATTCTTTCTCCCTTCCATCTTCCCCTTAGTTTTCCCATTTTTCCTTCTCTTGCCGCATTTCCATCTTATCTTATCTCCAAATGCCCATATTACCCATTTTATCACAATTGATATTAATAGAGCAGTGAAGTAACGTGTTGGGTGGTTTGAAATTCCTCATGCCAAGTGCTGGTTATTGGGGTCTATATTCGCCTTTTTCAATTCATTCATCGTTTCAATCAATCATTCGAGGTTCTGAATTTTCCGAATAAGCTTTTTTCCTATCTATACACCTGGGTACATACATTGATTTTATCTCACCTGTCAAGTTCATGTCTTACTTATTTCTTATTCTTTTTCCCCTTCTTGTTTGTTGATGTTCTCGTTGCCTCTCTTTCATTCTACACTCTTTTTTTTCGCATCTTTCGGATCTTAACTATTCATATTTTCTGAGACAAAAACTGAAAACACACTCCGAGTATTATTATTATTGCCACGTCAACATTTGCATCCATGAATACACCCTCACTCACGATCTCTGTGGATGTTTCTGTCTAATGATCACGTCAGGATTTCTAAATTCAACTCATATCATTGATGTTCATAAACTCCAACTCTGACAACATCAGCTGAAACCAAAACTTTTGATGGCCAGCGACAGACGGGGTGCCGGTGAGGGTGTGAGAGGGGAGAATCATCCATTTTTAATGTTAAGTACCTGGATAGATTTTCATGGATGACCAGCCACAAGTCACTGATCTAAATTATATGAATTCAATGTAATCTCTTGAAGATTAACACGAAGTTCATTTATATCATTATTCAACATCACCACTCATTTCCAAAATAGCTTTCATTCATATACAGACACCGACTGACTGCATTAAATTGTGTGTGAGAGATGTGAGCAGGAAAGAATTTTGAAGATAAGTTAACATGAATAAATGAGAAAAGGAATAAATAGTTGAAATATAGTATATAGAATGTCACTGCTGAACTTGATTAACTGATAGTACTTCTGCATCAGATTAGCATGAGCAGATATCTCTAAAAAGAGATAACCTCGGAAGATAGGCATAAAGATAACTGCATGTACATATATCTTTCTCATGGTAAGTTAATGTTATGATATGACCATCACTGGATACCAGCAGCCCACTTTGCTGTGCAATATATTGGAACTGCTATCTTATCTTTACAATCTGCCTCAAGAAGCATGTCTGAGTTTCCAGCATAAAATTCTGGGTACATATTTTTGAACGCTTCTGAATATGGATGCATGCACACCTACTTGCTTGAAATGAATCGATTTTGCTTCATGAATTTTGCCGTTAAAAGCCCCTGTTAGTCAAAATATTGACTTTGTATAAATAACTTGTCGACCCGATCCCTTCTCACCGCCATTTCCTTTTCCTCGAATATCTGACCACCGGAACTATGTGTTCAGGTTGATAGACTGTTTCCCTTACGGCCGTCGGGCGTATAATCTTTCTCACCAATGACTTGGACACCAAGTCAAAACATAAGCGCATATCTGACGCCTCTGAGAGAATGACATAAAATTCATAGACGGGATGTGAGCATCTGTGTTTGTGATGTTGTTGCAAAATCTCCCCGTGATTAGCATCATGTCCATGCCACTATAGAAATTCAGACTTAGTTACCAGGTTGAGATCTGCAAATAGTTCAGAAGAATTCAGCATCATGAATGCAAAGCAGTCTTCAGAATAATCTCAGCGAGATGCTGCCCAATGCGACTGTTCACAGCTAGTGTCATGAACCAGACCGATGTCAGGCGATATAAGGATTCACTATGGCGCGATTGCCTCCGGGAACTAAGTCACGAAGGACGCTACAACCGGGGATAACGTTGCTCGACAACTTGATGTCATTTGTTTCGAAATGGAGGCTGCTGGCCTGATGGATGTTCTTCCCTGTCTCCCAATTCGAGGAATTTGCGACTATTCAGATTCCCATAAGAACAACGAATGGCAGAGGTATGCTGCAGCAACCGCAGCTGCATGGGCAAGGGAATTGCTCGAGGAACTACCTATGACCGAAGCTCATGCCAGAGCTGCCTGCATGCCAAATCCCCATAAGTTAGCTTATCGTTGGAACAACTTCGATTCCCTAGTGCTCACACCCAATGTATAGATCAGTGTTTGTCGCACGAACGCCAGCGGAACTTGCTAGATTCCCTCAGGTTGTGTACAAGTTAATATTACTACAACTCCCTGACATTCTACATTTGATACTGGAAGCCCTTCTGCGTTCTTCCCATGAATGATATACCCTACAAGTCGTAGGATCGAAGATCCGATTAGCGATTAACTAACCGGCCGACTCGTACTAGTCTCGGATACACGCAAGACTAGGTAATGGAGGAATGCGGAGTCATTTGACATTCGCCATTAGTCACTTCCGAGTTCAACCATCAAATGGCCATGCATTCTCTGATTCCCTTGCTTCTTTCTCCTTGCTTGAATACTCCCGGATCTAGTCCTTCTTTGCGCCTTCTTTGCCTCGTTGAATTGTCCCTGACCGGCAAGTCCTTGCGCCTATAGGAATTGGCGACCGATACTATCCTAAAAGCTCTGCTTTGGGCCGTGTGCTGTAACGAAGCAATAAAGCTTCTCTACGAGCTGGGGGTGCTATTCATTTTCAACTCATTATAAAATACAAAAGGCTGACAATAGTTCATAGTCATATATTTGATTTTGGTTTTGGTTTAAAAGATTACAAAACTATGGGAGGCCATAATACGTCTAAGGGGTTGATTTATAATAACAATAGCGAACGCGTAGCATAGCAAGGCAAATCAGGACAGATCAGAAAGAAAAAGAAAATACCAAGCCCAATGATGAGGACGGTTATTATTACAGCTCATCGCGCCCTTTCTTCTTCTCCTCCTTCTTCTCCTTTACTTTCTCTTTCTGCGTCTCCTCCTTCTGCTTCTCTTTCTTCTCCTTCCCATTCTTCTGTTTCGATTTCCCATTACCGCCAGACTGCCCGCTACCGCCGGGACGAGTCATCTTTGCCATAACTTTATTCAACGCCCGTTCCATTTCTCGAAGTTTCGCATCTATGTCTGCTGTAGTTAAAACAGGGTCTTCGGACTGGCTTAGTTTTTCTTGTAGTGCACGCTGTTTCTCGAGCCAGGAAGTTATGCTATCGTAGGCGCTCGAGAGGGAGGAGACATCGACACCTGCGAAAGAGGGTAATTGGGTGGCTTTAGGAGACGGGGTGGAGGTTGTCGTTGTTACTGTTGTTGAGGAGGAGGCGGACTCGTCTTCGAGAGAGGCGAAATCATCCGATGAGGAAGGGGCAGACGGTCCATTGGATGGCGTCGACGTCGTTGACGAAGCTGATTCCGTAGCGGAGCGAATGCTCTCCTGGGCATCTACCTGCTTCTGCAAAATTTCCACGAACATCTTTGCGTTTTCAAGGCTCTTTTGTAGAGCTTCTATTTTGGTGGGGAGGAGGGAATGTTCTTTCATCCGTTTCAGGGCTGGGTCGACATATTTCTTCAATCCTTCTAGTTTTGCATTGATGTCATTGATTACTGCATCAGCACCATCTCCGTATAGCCACTCCATTGCTTCTGAGAGGGTTTCTCGCAGCTTGGCGAGGTCACCTGCGGGTATCATTTTTAAGAATGTCTCATCATCAACGAGATCTTGTGTGCGGTAAATAAATGCTTCAAGGTTATTGAACGTTTCTTCACGCTTAAACCGAGCAAGGTCTGAAGCGTCAAATGCGGCGAGACGACCCTTTATGCGTGTCAGATCGGCTTTCGAAGGTGGCCGGATGCCAAGCACAGAGGTGTCGAATGCGATTGGTATAGTTTCAGTCTTAAGTTTAAAGTCTTTGGATGGCTTGGTTGCTGATTCCGCGGCTGAACTTGCAGACGCAGACTCACTGGCAGAGGAAGAAGTTATAGTAGTAGATGCAGAGGTAGTGGCCGAGGACTCGGAATCCAGCGTAATAGACTCCTTGGCTGGATCATCCTGAAGTGGCTGTTGATCACCTTTCTTGGAACCCAAGCCAAAGAATTCTTTCACATCTTCAACCACACCCTTTTTCTCGTCACCCACGTATTCGCAGTTCACGACTGCGGAGACAAGTTCAGGAATACCGTCAAGGGGCCTTAGCTGGATGGAAAGCTTGGTGGTTATATTTGCAGCAACACAACCGAATTTGCTTTTCAGAGTGGTCACGGATTGAGTCAAGTTTGTGGTTTCGATGCCGACAAGAGGTGCTTCGACCAATTTGCCATCCCGAGTAAACTGCTGATACAAGCTGAAGCTGAAGTCGTCCAGGTTTTTCATTGTCACCTGTTTTTCAGCCCCAATTGTTGAGAATGGGGTGAAAAGCATCTGGTGCCTGTCCCTGTCTCCCGATTTCCATCTCATTCCCACAGCGAACCCAGAACTATCCCCTGCTCTGATATCCTTGACTCGGAAAGATCGGCTAAGGGCTGCGCCTTTGAAAGTTGCGCCAAATACGGCAGCTTCATCGGCGTTTACGTTGCTTCTTAGTTTGACGGATCCTTTAGAGGCCGCTTCAAGCTCTTTCTGTACAAACGGCGTCCTAATTGTTCCCCCATGAAGAATGATAGAATCCACATCCCCCAGGGAGAGTTTCGCCGACGCCAAAGCCTCAGTTAAAGGTGCTGAGACACGGGCAGCGTGAGCCTTTGCGAGTTTCTCGAATTGAGACCGCGTGATTTCATATTTGAAATTAACATCGTCATGGTATAGACCCTCAAAAGAGGCAGAAGTGTCTGAATTGGCGCTCAAGATGTGTCTAACTCTTTCCGATTCTTTCCAAAGCTTTGCCATTGTCCGCCCATGGATCTTGAGTTCCTCCGGTGAGGTGCCATCCTTTAGCTTTCCAGTAGCAACGAATTTTTCGATCATGTCGTCAACAATCAGTTGATTGAACGCATCACCGCCCAAGGTCTTATCCCAACCACTGCCTACAACTTGTACTTCTTGAACAGTCTTGTTGAACCGGCCAATATCTTTGACGGACCGACTCTGGAACCGAAGAACAGTCGCAGATGTGCAACCAGCGCCCATATCATACACGACATGGTACTCTGGTTTCTTTCCATCCGATACGCTGGGGAAAGTCCGACTCGTGGCATAGTTGACACCAACAGCCAAACCGTCGCTGATCATAGCGATCACATTCAACCCAGCCAGTTCTGCCGATAATTCAACGCTCCGCTTCTCCTCCGCAGTGTAATACGGCGGGAAGGTGATGACGGCATCCTGGATTTCAGACCGCTGGCCACCCATCGCTTCTGCGTTGGCTTTAACCTGTTTCAACTGCATAGCCAATAGCTCCTCCACCATAAAACGATCCCGACCTTGCTCTTCTGCCAGCTTTTTGCTTTTAATCCCAATAGTACCCCGTCCCGGAATTTCCCCGATATCAAGAGCGGGATACCGGCGCTTGTACATCTCAACGACATTTTCCTCGTTTTCATTGGAACCCTGGGTTCCACTATCCAGCGGAATGCCCAGGAGAACTTTCAGGTTAGGAAAGACATCGTCGGGGAATCGAGGGGCAAGCGAGAGCGCATCGCCACCATAAAATCGTTCAGGAAAAACGGCATTTTGTTCACGCGCCGGCTTGAATGCCACCGCGGCGGCTTCCTTTCTCTTAGAATCCTTGGTCAAGACTATCTCGAGAGGTACCCCTGGTTTCACCAGGGCGGCTTTTATGTATTCTGTTCCAAGATCTATTCCTATGATAGCGGAACCAGCCGCGGAAACTTGAGCGGGAAGAGCTGTGAGAAGGAGGAATGCGAGGAGGGAGGAGAGGAAGGATAATGAGACTATTCGCCCTGAGGCAAGTCGTCGTCGGCCCGGGGGAGCCATTATGAGATTAGCTGTATTGTATAGCTATATTCTGTTAGTCAGTTGACACGATCAAAACTGTGGGTAATGTTTAGCGTTATAAAGATAAATAAGTACCTGTATTGACACCAATTGGCCCAATTCCACCTCTTCGAGAGAAATAGAAAGAAAAAGAGGAGACAACGAGGGGGAATTCTAATAACTGGCAAAGCCCCTTCCTATACGGTTGTGAAATACATCAGGCAGAGTATGTGGCGGTTCAGAATCGGTAAATTTTGTATAGAGGAAGGAAGCTTGGAAAGTTGACAGCACGTAGCCGTGGAAATGTTGAATATAAAGAACGGAAGGAAAATTAAGGGACTGGAGAAAAGGACACGTTAAAATAACAGAAGTCTACGCCACAGGAATATTGCTGTTCGACATATTACTCCGGCGTTAAAATCGGCGGGATGTTGAGGCCTTTCCTGTCGTTGTCCGCGATTTCATAAGGACACTTTGGCCGTTGGGAGAGTGCAAACATGTTACATCTGGTATGTTTGCTTTGACGTGGAATATAGTTTGTCTTGTTTGCATCGTTGCCAGACTCAGTTCACGTGATTTAGAACCTCCCCCCTTTTTCCTATCTATGAAGGGCATTCTAAAATTCTACTATTACTGCACCTTGGAAAACTTCTCTATTTCGGGCTCTGAGAAGATCTTTTTAAAATATATATGCTAGCTTATATTTCCTTATGAACAATCTGGCATGCAGATAGCATAGAATATGACCCGCTTCAAAAATTCTCCCGTAGCGATGCGCTTTCTGGGGGATATCGTAAGTAACGGAAGATAAATATGGCGCCGTGTTCGTAAAAATAATAACAAAAAAATAACAATAACAACAATAATAATAGAAAGCTATATAAATTCCACCTATGTTTTCTGGACTCGATATATAAGCAGGGGATCCCTTCCATGATCAGGTTAGCATTCATGTTTCAGCTACAGCCGTCCGTTGTAATCCACCAAGCCCACTAATAAAAAGAACAAAGCGGGGAGGAAGAGGTCGGATCAAACAATTCGAATCTCGTTTAGCAACCCAGATAGACAGCTGTGAGAGTTGTCAGTAAATTTGATTCAAAAAGTCTAGAGATATTGGCCCAAGAGCTTACCGTTTGCAAATAGGGAAAAGCTGTCAGCATTATTCAATGCTTGCTGGGTGGAAAGAGCAATAGCTGCCTGGTGGCCGTAAGCAATATCATCGGTTCCAGGACTGAAAACACCTGGAGTATGAGTGAATTCGTGTATGCTTGTGGTAACTCGATCCTGGCCGTGGCACCGCGAGGTCAGATGGCTGAGAGAGTAGTAGGCGGGGCAGTTTGAGATTATGTTTCGGGAAGGGAGAGCATAGGCCAAGATGTTGGGTGAACAGATGGAATTTGGGTCATCACAGTAATAGGTTGTTTGTCCACTGGTCGTGCTGGATGCCTCCAGGGCGACGGCTTCGAAACGCGCCGCTACCAGATTGCGTACTTGCTGGTCATTAGTTTTGAAGTATTGCGTGAACGTTTGGCCACCACTCAGTGCGGCAGCTGCTGCCCTGGCCGCCAGAGGTGCAGCATCCTGAATCGCTCGACTGGTGGCACTTCCCCAAGTCCCACTGCAGGAGGTAAGCCTGGTACGCTTTGAGAATCGGTTCAAGGAAGCGAAATCCTTCGCGGCGGCGTTGCCATCGACCTCAATCTCGAGTTCGTTTGATTTGTAGCGAACCAATCCGGAAAGAGTTTCACCATCCGTATCAGTGGTGGAGGCATATCCTTCAGCTTTTACAACGACATGACCACCTTGGGAAAGATCGGTTGTAAATGCCACATCAAATTCGTCCTCGAATGATTCTCCTGGGCCAAGATGTGTGAAGACATCAGGCGAAAGGCCACTTGTTTTGTGGCGAAGCCGGACACCTGCGAACGGGACCTCGGCGCCTAAAAGAATTCATGTAAATCGTTTACTCAAGGACAACAGGTTTAAACCAGGCTGGGGTTGCTTGGGTGGTTTTTTGTACCTTGGCTATACACGGATACTTTCTTGACTGGAGCGTTGTCCTTGAAAAAGTTCAAGTTCAGGATGTTAAGGTCCTCGTCTCCATTGTTCGTGACAACAGCCTTGACCACGGTACCCTTGATCTGTGTCAGTTCCACGTCTAACTCAGGAATATTATCAGCGCGTTTTTGGGTGGATGGAACGACACCGGCAATGGCGGTAATTGCGAATGCAACAATGGCCAAAATGCTTTGTGGTGACCGCATAATGTAGGCAAAAAGTGGACACACGGGGCTGGCTAAGTGCGGACGAAACAGTTGACAAAAGAGCTCTCTGTAAAATATCGGTGAAGCCAAATTAAACGGAAGAAAGGGGATGATGGACGAGGAAAGAAAAACTCGACTGACCATGGGGAGGGAAGGAGCTGAATATATAGAAAACCAGGGAGCGCACGGGTCAAAGCTATTCGGTTACAGGCAAGCAGCACCCTCACTTCCTTTACTTCCTTTTGTGGCCAGCCGCCGTTTCCCAGGATGTGATTTATCGCTCTAAGGGAGAAGGTGGCATCGTGAAGCCCCGGGCAAAATCCTTTGGGCAGATCCTTTGACCGGCCAAATGCTAAAAGCAGAAGTGACCGATGCAGTGGGCTCAGCATCCTGGGTGACGAGAAGGGCATTGTGGTGTATGGCCCCGGCCTCCACCCAATATATCAGTACTGATATGGCATGATGCTTGCATCTGATATACCTTTCGTTTGCTGGCAGAGGTAAATGTGCAGCTATAGGCAGCGGTGGAAGCAACCATATGGGGCCTCCATCAGTAGGACGCGACACACCTGCACCGTCCGAGGCCGATTTTTCTATCAGCAGATCTTACACGCACCAAGTAAAAAGTACCTCTCTCTAATCGCAATGCAGGTGTCAAAATGACTCTGGCTCATGACACGCGCAGAAGCGGGAAAAACAATGTAGGGCATGTTTGTTTGCGCGGTCCAGACGCTGAACGCTAGGCAGATCATTCCCCCTATCAAGCTCCCCACGCAAAGGTCCGAAAATTGGAAAAGGCTCTTACATAGTAGGCTTTGGTACAATTATCCACTCGCCTAGGGGGTAAGCATAAAATAATAAAATAAATATTTGCCTCATGAAACAACGGTATGCCGGACAAGCATATCGAGAGGATTAACAATTCTTGGGCCGACGTTTTCCGTGTCAATGTCGACAGTTTGAAATGTCATCAAGTAGCCAGTAGTGGTAAACTTCTGCAGCAATGTAGAGAACTGATACCCCAGGAAATAGTGAAGATGTCCTAGTAAACAAGCTAATGCTATGCCAGGCGGCCAGGGTACGGAAGGAGTGGAGGATGGCTTGAGGATCAGACAAGATCAAAAACTGTAAGGGTAACTTATATTGTGGGGAAGCAAATGATGGGATCAGATTTGGCGGCTAAGTTTACTACCACTGTCGACCGAACATTCCCCATGAATTTCTGAAAGATCCGCATGAACTGCCGACAACACGGGCTCCTATCATTTCGCTCATACATGCGCAAGGCTCCTTACCGATGTTTCAAGGTTCAAGAAAGTCCAAAGAAGCTTCCAAGGTTCCAAGGTTGCCCACAATCCATACCACACAAGGCGGCGCCCTAGTCTCGATTGGGTCATCTTCACGTGATTGCGAGCCCGCTGCCGATGACCTCTTTCCCGAAGTGGGTGTGAACCCTAATCCGAAGCAACTCGGAGTCACTCTCAAGGTCCTTTCTTCCAACGTCTGAAGATGGCCCTATTTCACCACGAGATCTATCCTTCGATTGCTCCCCTGCTTGCCGATGGCAGGCCTGCTATACGAGATAGTGCATGATGCTCTAGCCGACTGTAGGATCGGCATCACATAACCCACCGTGGACGGAGCTTCAACGCGGGATGGAGCAAGTTTCCACGGAGTCTATTTTATGCAACTTGATGCAAGTGCAACCACAAGTTGCACGCGGCTGGGTTTTGCCGTTGCCCTGATTGGCGTTTTCAAGGCGGTTTCAACCCCAGATAATTTATTATACCTTACCGTTTCAGCTGTGAATAAATAAATCATGAGCCTGATGTGACCCAGGTCAACCGAGGTTGCGTGATGCATGCAATACAGCTCTTGAACAGCTTCAACGGCTTCCAGGCTAGGGAGAGAGAAAAGGTTTTTTTACCACCCCCTTATAGTCTCTCATATTGAAACCAGGTGGATCACGCTTTTCTGAAGGGGAAAAAAAAAAAAAAACCGGAATCCCAGGTCAAAACATTTGGGTCATCTGCATTCACCCGGCAGGAGTTGACCGTTAACCAAGCCCGTCCCTTCGTCATGTCTGGCAATTCCTCCGGGGAAGGGTGCGGCAGCATCGCACATGGTGTCACTAAAAGTATGGCAAATGACGAGGCTTCTTGGGAGCACTGAGCTTTGGGAATCTTCCTGGCCAATAGCATGGATTTTATGCTATGACTGCCTGGGTGTGGTGTTTTGGGCGTTGAGCCTTTTCTTTTTTGCTTCATATTTGTCATTACTTCTCCAAGCACAACTAACCTGAATAAGAAATTTCTATGTAGTGATCAAAGGTTTCGAGGCAAATGTCATTCAATAGCCCTTGTGTTAAAGTTTTATCTGTTTTCCTCCCCGAGCCGCTTCGGATAGTCGTCCACCTTCGTTGTGGATTGCAATTCTGCACCTCCTTCCGCCTGGGATATTCATCCGCATATCATCGGTATCGAGCCGACGAGCAGGTCAGTTTGGATGATCACGAAGATAATTTCATATCATACGGCATGACAGAAAGCCCTTCTTCAACCGCTCTGCCGCTCAGAACTCCGTAGTTCAGGCTCTACGCACGATAACCGAGCCCATCTAGTTTGCATGGGTTAAACAACATAAAACATCCTATACTTTTGCCTCGACAGAAAGTGGGGAACCTCGCCTTCTTAAGTTGGCCAAACGTAATTTCCTCTCAGGGGCGCCAGGGTTTGTTTTTCGCATTTCGTTTCTCTTCTCAGTCAGTTCAGCATACATGTGTGTACGTTACACCTAGATACAGCGGATAAACCAAAAAATATCCGGTGTGGTACATTGCTTAGATTTTTTCATTCTTTGTCGCCCCAGCTGTGAGATCTCAGTTCCTCTGCCTGTATCGGTTGCTCGAATTACTGATTTCCTCCCAAATCGAAGTTTTGTGCCCGTCCGCACGTCTTTTTCAAGTATAAATGTATGTGGAGTATATTCCACGCCTGCTACCTGTCATTTCACTTGATATAATCACCATCCATTTTAGTTCTCTTTGATTTGATTGAGCCATCAATCTAGCCAGTTCAAAGTTCATCCGAATCATATTCCCTTCATGTCACCCAGATCTTACTACTCCATGTGGTGTTGTTGTCTTGTCTCGATCTACCGAGACATCTTGACTGGATCATGATGACGCAGAAAGCAGGCGTTAATTTAACATGACAATTCTACATCTTTGTCCTCTCCTTCCATCTGAGCTGGTTAGGTTTTTTTATATTCCCCGAATGTCCTAACACTCTTCCTTATCTCCTATGTTCTTTCTACTCAAAAGCATTTTTTGATACTCGCACCTACCGAGAGTCCATACATGGGCAATGAACAAGCGCGCCCTTTCCCTCAACCCATCTATAACAGATTGGGCTCTACAAATAAGAAGAGATCACCTAGCCACTTCTTTGTGTTTTGAAAGATGCGATTTAAACGTCTAACAGTTTCAATATTCCCTTGCATGTCCTCCAGGGATATTTTTGCTCCCTAAACATTCACATAACTCTTGATTCCCCTCCCAGACTCAGACCCTAACCATGATTCCAGCGCTGGTATTTATCCTTGCGGTAATATCATCGGCAATAGCTACGTCACCTCGAATCCCCTTCGGCAACACGCCTGCCCTCTTCTCCAAGCGAGCCATGGACGAGCTCTCCACAGGTCTCTCCGTCACAATCGGATTGCCATGCACGAACTCAATCCTAAACCCGGCGGACCCTCTCGAGCTCACAGTTTCAGTGCACAATAACAATCCAGAGCAAGCCGTTACGCTCTTGAAGTGGAACACTCCACTTGACCCGCAAGCCAGTGTGCTTGGAATCTTCGAAATACGCGAAGCCGAATGCGGTACACCTGTGGACTCATTAGTCGTCAAGATATCCCGAAAACTGCCCCCAACCCAAGACGATCTAGTTGAAATACCGGCCAACGGAGTGAAAGCAGTTCAAGTTACGTTACGCCCGATGGGTTTCAATGCTGATCGCCAATATAAGATCTCCGCGAAGGGAAGATGGCAGGCATTGTGGGCGGGTGGCCTCGATGATGTGACAACGACCGATTCGGTGAATATGGCTTGTGCTACATCTGGCAATTTCGAGTCAAACGAGGTCATGGTGTCGTTCAAGTGAGGAAGAAATTGTTTATTGTTTCTCAATTAAATCAATTTACCGTGCTTGAAGGCCGGGGGAAATTATTATTTGTACCGCTGGTGCTAGGGGTTCCCTATATAATTACCCGATTTTCAGCATTTTTTCTTTCTGATGGTCATGGCACAGATGTATGGATTCACGGACATGTTTATAAAAAGATGAAAATGACCTTTACTTGCTTATAATTTCCTAGGTCTCCTTACAAAGGATTATTAGGTGATGAAGTCGTGGCTAATAAGGTCAATAACGCCTTCTTCCAAGACCATGAAAAATACTACAAGGGTCGAAAGGCGAGGTTCAGCTCAGCGAACACGATTAGGTATGAAGCAAGACGACCCCATCATTTCAGCATCCAACCTATCCCTCATGAAAATGAGACAGCCAGTAGTGTATAGCTGAGCTTGGAAATATTGCAATGAGCTCTACATGAAATACAAAAGGAATGGTATCTTTGCTTCATTTTCTCCCAAACTCTTCCCCTGTCCAAGGTAGAAGTAGGAACCTTAAGAAGGGAACACTTACAGGGTGGTTGAAGCAATATTACGAGAGGATCTCACCTGTGACACACTCTTTACGGCACGAAGTAAAGGCTTCGGATCTACGGCCCAATATAAAAAGTATGAAGCAGTTCGATGCAATGGTTCTTTTTCCATAAGGTACTTCATAGTTAACAGCCATAAGACAATTGGAAATTGCAAGTAGAAAACCGGAAGACGGAGAGGGAAATCAGTTGGCAAAAGAAAGGGGGGAAAGAAAGAATGAAAGGAAAAAAGAAAGTTAGGGGACAACGATTAAGTAACGTCCCTTTTCTCTTGACAGCACAGGGCTTTCCCCCAGATATCATAAAACTGTTCATGAAATCCGGGTATCTTTCCCTCATAAGTGCCAGTCAATGTTTTGTTCCGCCACGTTTTCCCGTTCTTTTCTTCTCTTGTTTTTGTTTTTTTCTATGCTTTTTTTTTTCGAAACAAACTCCCCTCTCCAAATTCTCCCATATGATAAATTGCGCAACAGGCTGCAAAACCAGGACCGAAACCATGCATAAAGCGGGGCGAAAAACGCTTTCATCAGCTTTAAAACCACTTTCCTCCTTCCCCTAATTGTGCTGGTGAGGGGTAGGAAATAGAGCAAGGAAGACAAAAGAGGTGTCAAGGGATGTAGAGAGGTTTTCTTCATTTTTTGACGCGCAGGGTTGAGAGCGAACAATGGAATGGAATCTCATAAATCTTGTTTCTTTTTCTCGGTTCGCCCATTTAAAAAAAAATAATTGAGAAAAAAAAAGAAAAAAGGCGTCCTTCCGTCAATTAACTCCAAGAGACTTGCGCGAATCAAACAACGAACATGCCCCGCATCTACCATTTGACAGCCGCATCTGGCGCAGCAGTCTCGGCAGCCCAGGTGTCAGCGGCAGCGGCAGCGCCGGAGCTGGCGGCCCACTCACCACCAGCCTCAGCTTCCCAGCCGGGAGCAGCGCCAGCAGCAGGCACAGCGGCAGTAGTGGCAGCAAAGGCGGGAGCGGCTTGAGCCTCCCAGCTGTCACCAACCAATCCACTCTCGATGGCAGCGGCACCGACCTCCTCGGCACCGGGAACCTTAGCCTCCTCGATCTCCTTGTTCTCCTCGGCCTCAGGGTCACGGTAGAAATACAGGTCGACAACGACGTCCCACTCAGCCTCGCGGCTGGCGATGGTGCCGCGCAGACGCAGGACCTCACGGGCAAGCATCCACCAGATCAGACCAATGGCATGGCGACCCTTGTTGTTGGTGGGGATGGCGACGTCGACGAACTCGGTCGGGGAGTCGGTATCGCAGAGTGCGATCACGGGAATGTTGACGTAGCTGGCCTCCTTGATGGCCTGGTGATCGGTACGAGGATCGGTGACGATGATGAGGCGGGGTTCCTTGAAGGAGCGGGTGATGTAGTTGGTGAAGTTACCGGGGGTGAAGCGACCGGCAATAGCAGCGGCACCGGTGTGGGCGGCAAACTTGAGGACGGCACGCTGGCCATAAGGACGAGCGGAAATTACACAAATGTCGGCTGGGTTGTCAATGGCTGCGATAATGCGGGCAGCAAGGACGATTTTCTCCCTGTTAAGCACAACAAAAGTATGAGCAAAACTGTAGGTTCTTTTATCTCGTTTTTTCTTTCTCTCGCTATTTTTCTTTCTTCCATTTCTTTTCCCTCGAATAGAACTTTTGCCTTACCAGGTCTTGCCAATGTTGATCACATTGATTCCATCAGGGCGAGTCTTCCACAGATACGGGTCCATGTGGACTTGCAAGTTCTTGGAGCCGAGATGACATTGGGCGGCCAGCAACATCTCAATATCTTGGGATGTCGCATTGAAGACGGGAGGGAGGTTGGAAGGAGCCATGATGGGCGACTGATATTTTCGAAAGGAGGAGAGGATAAATATCAATCGGTGGCAGTTTGTCGTTTGTCGCGTTGGAGTGGAGTGCAAAAAAGCAAAAGTAAATGTTCACTGGGAGATTTTGGGAGGTTGGAGCCCAAGATTGTGTGCTATTTCCCGATACGGCGGTTAGGGCAAAAACTATGCTCCGAAGGCTTTTTCCGGCCGCAAATCACGGGACGCTTTATTGATGACTAACCATAGCTCCGAGAGATTTCTGATGAAGAAAAAAATGAAGCATAGGGACGTTATGTTAATGGAGAACGTTAGATGTCTTTCCTTCTAACGCATTTAGAGCTCTCACCACAATATGCCTCCACGGCTTTTCAGCCAGTCCTACCCTAGGGCTTTAAATGGTATGTCAGTAGAATGGTTTTTTGCGTTTTTGTGTGGCTGTCTGTCGGCATTGCTCTGACATTTTTTGTGTCCAGTGTCCATATTGCAAAACCCATTCGCAGCCCTGTCTCTAGGGCCGTCGCCTGCTTCGTCGAGAATAGCACCATTCAGTAACAAAAGCCGCACCAAGAAGCGAAAAACTCAGAATCCATACGCAATTGCGCAGGCCCGACAACGGAAAGCAGCGAATTTATCCCGACAAGCTGTTTTAAAAAAAGAACATATTTCTACCTATGGCGACCCCGTCACCGGCAATCCTACCCCCTTCGTCGAATCGCTTATTCCAAAGCAGCCTGAAGGCACTGCTGCTTCCGCGCCCGCATCTACGTCTCAACAAGAGAGCAAGAAGGCTGGAAATGCCCAATCCGCTACCTCTCCTGAAGTCCCCGACCTGAATCACTACTTGACCTCTGCCGAAGTCCAAGCGGCCCTCGAGCGGTCGAAACGCCTTACAGAGCCCGTGGTAAAGAGCCAAAGCTATTCAACCGATCCACAAGCTAATGAGGAAGCGCGGCTCGCACACGAAGAAGCGCACCGTAACGCGCAACAAGCCATCAGCCGTATCATCCAGCTGCAAAACGGCAGCAACAAGGATCGGACCCGGGTGAATATTCAGCGCTGCATACATACTTTTGGCAGACATGTTACAGAATCTCTCCTTGCGCCCAAACCTCCTGCAGCCCTCAGCCCCTCAGCGCCCCAGTACCCAGCAAGACCGGCACGAGCGGGACCGGACACGGGGTCCTCGGAGGTGCAGATTGCTATTCTGACCACCAAGATCCAGGTGCTTGCTCAGCAGATGTCCAAATTTGGACACAAGGATAAACATAACAAGCGGAATCTCCGGGTGCTTGTTCACAGGAGACAGCGGTTGTTAAACTATTTGAGAAGAAAGGAGCGTGGGGGACCTCGGTGGCAGAACCTGATAAGCACCCTTGGATTGACTGATTCATCTTGGAAAGGGGAAATCAGTTTGTAGGTTTGTAAATACAGGAGGCGCCCTTTTTGTTATTTTGTTGGTTGCTATTTTGTATTAGACCACAATTTGTGTTTGTTTGCTTTTCTTTCCTGTTTTTTTCTTTTTCTTTTTCTATTCTTTTTTATCTCATTCCTCCTGACCAAACGATTATTCTGCTTTGAGAACTCTCAAATCATCTATATATACTTTACAATAGGTGACCGGCCTTTGTTTTATGGTTCAAATAAATGTATTTATATGGCTACTGTGAGATTATTATTTATTGGCAAGCTACGAGGCTAGATTCTACTAATCGGTCCTCCCTCCTCATTTTTGATCAAATCCTAGTGAAGTGTTTTGAGGAACACAACAAAAATACAACTATATCCAAAAGTTCCGAAACTCCTAATTATTTATGGTATTCACCAAGAACCCCCTTACCCCGCTCATTTTTGCCTGCAGAATAATCTTGTGGTACTGTAATCTGTAGGTAGCTATTCAACCGGGGAGGTTATGGTAAATTCCCCCTCACCGCCTTCCTATTCCTGGATTCTGCCGCCGAGTTGCCCTCTCTGCCTTCCCAAATCTCGTCGCCAAACAACAAAATTATTCTATCACAGCAACAGTCACCATCGCGCAACATCAACAACACAGTCCTCGCCACCGTAACAATAACAAATACTTCCTCCTCATCTTCATTTTCTCTTCTCTTCCCATCTTCTTCCTCCTTTACTTCTCCTCTTCATACCACGCCATCTTCGAGTATCGCGTGTTACATCAATTTCTCTCTCAAATCCTCACGTTCACGGTCTTGCTTACAACCACACAACTCTCATACCCGGCTGATTATACCTTCTCGCCCTATTCTTTTACCCGCTCCCACTACATAACTTTTGCGTTACACGCGTTATCAATCTCCTTTAACGATCTGTGTCGTTCTAGCAGCACCCTCGCCAATACCGTGCTGCTTTCTATTGCCCCAGTCTGTTGCACAATTCCAGTTGCAGCTCTAAAACAATACTAGGCGGGGCATCTGGCCCTTGTTTAACGAGCTCTATCCTGGTTTGTTTTCTGTTATTCCCTGTGGGGCCTTTCTTTGCGAGTGCACTGGATATTTACTGACTGTGCCCAGATTGGAGCTTCAACGCCATTCCCAGCGTTGTAGCCCATCGCCTCAAAAACAACCGCTTGACACTTTATATCCAAGTCGGGCACTCTGCCCTCTATCGCGCCATGCGTACTCGATCGCAGCCAATTTCCCCAAGCGGATTTCAATCGCTGGAAACTGCTCCTCGCAGGAGGAAAACACAGACAACCGCGACTGCTTCCAAGACCACCAAGACCACCAAGACCACCAAAACCACCAAGCCCGCAAAGGAGGCAAGCGCCAAAGTCGAGAAAAAGAAACCCGGAAAGCGCGGTCCCAAGAAAACATCGAAGAAACCGGCGGTTAAATCCGAGGAAACCACGACCACAGCGGAAAACAGTAACGACGCGCCTGCGCCTGCGCTTGCGCCTACCGATAACACTTCCGTCAACGAGTCCCCGCAGGATGCTAATGACATTGTGACAAATCAAGAATCAGTTGAACAACCTACTACAGATAAATGTGAGCAGTCAACCTTTTCTTCAACTTCTCCCTCAACAGTGGCCACACCCGTGGACGCTCGTCCCTTTTCTGTGGATACTACAGCCCCTTCTTCAATTTCTACCCCGCAGGTTGGATCCCAGGATGAGCATTGGCAACCCCCCTCTGCAAACTCTTTACCTAGGATCAGTGCATCTACTCCACCGGTAAGGTTTGTCCCGCGACAACCTGAAAGCTCCATTCTCGAAGCAAATTCCACATTTTCTTCTTCTGTGAACTCTCACTATGCACCAACGGAAAATCATCGGGAGTCAAGCTCAAGCGCTGCGGGTCAGATCCCCGCGGCCAACGGTTCAAGCACTCCCACATTATTTGAACGTCCTACGCGCCATTCGTACCCCCCAGTTTCACTTTCAGGCCCTGGACCTTCTAGATCCATTCATCGTTCTTCTACTTCTTCTCTGGATCGTTCGGCCCCTCAGAGGGCATCGCGATCAGGAAATGACTGTTTCTCATCTTCTCAACTTCGTGCCTCTCAAGGCCAGCAAGCTGGACTTGGGTTGAATCTTTCTCAAAATTCTCGCTCGTCTGCGTTGGACGTCTCTCGCATAGGCTTGGAAAATTACTCCACTTCGCAATCTCTGTCACAATCCACGGCTCGAAGATCTCTGAGCCCATTAGAACGAGCAGCCTCTGCTGTAAATCCTCATGGCCCCCGCACCTTTGATCTGACTACACCTCAACCAGCTGACAGAGTCCCTCGTTCAATTCCCCAGTTTTACTATCCTCTCCACTCTCCCCCTTTTGCACCTCCAGTTGAACCCTGCCAGAGTCCTCTGCCGTCTACTCAAGCCAATGATAGATCTTCCACCCGCCAAAGTTATGCCTATGATTCCCCTGATTCTAGCCCCTTTGAACCAATTCCTCGAGACAGCCTTTACCGTTCCTGGGAATCTCAGATAGCTCCAAGAGCTTCCCGCACTGCATCTGGCCTTTCGGGTAACATTCTACCATTTGCTACACCACCTAGGACGACAACCTCTATAGGAACGCAGACATCACCTACCCTAGCTTCGGACATAGTTCCTAAATGCTCGTGTTGTTCTGCGATACTGATCTGCCCCAATAATAAACATCATGTTAACCCTGCTTTTGGAGTCGACCAACCCAAGAGTCAGAGATCGCTGACAAAAAGTACAGCTTCACCCCGTAAGAAACGAGCTCGACGACGAGATTCAAACGATGACGATGAGGATTTGCGATCCTCGAAGAAACGCCGCGAGGCCGTAACTTCGTCTATTGCGCGCCACAGACAACGGAGAGTGACACCATATGCCGAACGATCCCGCCGCAGAGCAGTCGAAAGCCAAGGCCGGATTGATAAAACACTTTTCCGCATTCCTCAACTAATCGCCCAAAACAATGCAGATCGAGATACGACTGACAAGGTAGACGACGCTGATGTCGAAGAACCAGCATGGGATGTGCTCAACCAGATGCGAGCAGATGCAGCCGAACTATCAGATCAGGAGCAAGTACAGACTCCCCAGGCCCCTCAGACTCCAACCCGGAACTGGGACATTCGAGGGCTGTTTAATTCAGTCCCTAGATCGATTTCAAAGTTCATTCCAACGTTCAATCTGTCTCCAGTACGAGCAGGATCGTCTACTGAAGCATCTTCGACACCGCCGGAGGCTGGAAGAAGACCTGCTCTGTCCATGCCGGTCACCAGTACTCCGGATCAGGATGAGCCATCTGAACAACCTGAGCAAACTCCGGAGTTAGAGCATTTGACATATTCCCTTTTCCCGCAACCACTTAACCGGCGCCAGCTGTTGGGAACCCCCCCAGATGTTCGACCCCCACAGAAGGGAGCCCAGAAAGGTCTAGTGACCGAAATGACCGTTTCTAAGGAAACCGCAAATAGCAACACGCAACATGCGCCCGAAGATAAAAACAATGACAATAACAACGGCAGCAGTAAGAACCCAAGAAAACGCAGGCGCTCAACTCCAGAGTCGATTCCGAACCCCCCAGGCACCAGCTATGGAATGGATTTGAGATATTTTGAAGACAGTTCACTAAGCGAAGCAGATGATGACTCGATGTCCGAAAACATAACTACGTTCGACACTGAGCAAGCTGCAGCCCCCATTCCACCCACTGAGCAACCTGCTATTCGAGGTATCTTACGTGGTACAAAGCGCGTTCGTTTTGATGCCAGCCCAGAAAACACTCCATCTAAGCTTCGACTCCGCCATCCCCAACCTCAAACCACCGATGACAACCAGGAAATGATCGAGGGACAAGGTTCATCCCTTTCTTCCACAGACGATGCCATGGATATCTCCAGCGAGCATTATACAGGCGACCCATCAACGTCTACACCACCTGCCACCTCTCAAGGCCCTCCATCTGAATCCTCCGGAGATCCTCAGCCATCCTCACCTTCATCACCAATCATTCGCCCTAACCCTTTTGGGACCTACTGCCTAGACTACGATATGTTTTCAGACGATGATGATTTATATGAGGAGGAAATTGCTGCTGAACAGGCAGCTGCAACTGCAGCCGCAGCAACTTCAAGCTCCAGCGCTGACATCACCGCCAATCAAGCACCCACCACAGCTACTCAGGCTCGTGACATTACCCCTTCCTCTCAGCAAATGCCAGTTGCGGAACACCAACCTTCTGAATCAAGAGGTGCCTCTCAGTCATCGTCCACGACTCCTGAGGCTGCGCCTGCTGATTCTCAAACATCGCAGCAACCTTCTATTTTCGCTAATAACTGGACTCAACCTCCACCGCCTCGCCCGACGCCGGCTCATGCGTCGCTACCAACGCAGCCAATGACACCCGTTGGCGCGGAAGCTGTTGCCAAGCTCCGTTCACAGGCCGAAAAGTACAAGCCGAAGCTACCTAGTGGACTTCGTGCTTCCCGCCGGTACTCTTCCAGTCCGCTGTCAGCTCCGGACAGCGGCGACAACATGGCCTCGCAGCCTAAACGTTTTGAGCCGTTGGTGGATTCCCCTCCACCACATCTCAACACCCGTGAGCAACGCCAAGCCACGGAAGCCAAGGGGGAGACTTCCGTGGCGGACAAGGAAAACTCCAGCGACCTGGGGGGGTCACTGGAGCGAAGCTCATACGTGCCAAACCCTCGGATGAGGCAATTGGTACGTGAGATGTGGTTGGATGAGGATGATGAGGCGGCTGATGAGGTGTTCAGTCGAGAGTTCCGGCGATTCCGCCGGGAGCGATCCCGGTTGGAGGAGTCGGAGCGGCAAGAGGAGGATGGGGGGAAGGAGGATGGGGAGGAAGAGGAGGGGGTAGCTCACATCGAGCCCTTTAACTTGGGCTCGTATGATGAGTTTTGCCAGAGTTTGGAGGAGTATAGGCGGAGGCGGGCCGCCTAGGGGGTTGAGGGGAGAGGCCTTGCTTTTTGTTTTTGCTTTTGATGTTGATTTGTTGATTTTGTTGATTTATTTATTTCGGTTCCTGTATTGAGTTCTTTCGCATTGTTCCCTCATTATCTGCTTCACCAGAAGAGAAGTGACTGGGTACTTTCGAAAAACTCATAATTTCTTTGTAAATGTTTTGATTTTTTGATTTTTTGATTTTCTTTTTCGTCCATTGATTTTCTATTGCCCGTTTGTTCCCCTCTTCTTTTTCGGCGGGATCACGGGCCGCATGTATGTAGGCACACACGTATGTATGCACGTATGCATGTTTGCTCGCGATTTTTACGTTTTTATAGATCATGTTTGATTAGCTTTTGTTTGGAGTTCGGGGGGAGGGGGGAAACGGCGCAATTGATTTTTTTCTTTCAAGATATTCTCTTTTACTGTGGTGAATGAAGTAATTGCAACCATGAATGCTACGTAGTGTGTATTATAAAAGTCCCTAAGTAGCATCTAATCGAACCCTTCAAACTCCTCCTGAGGCTCGGTTTGAGCTTGCTCCTTCGCAGATTTTCGAAGGGCACTTACCATCCGCTCGGTCTCTCGTACTTTCTCCCTCTCTTCCTCTGTCATCTGTTCCCAAAGCTCATGCTCCCTCTTAGCTTTCTTCCTCTCCCGTCGCCTCTCCTTCTCACTCTTCCTCTCCAAATTCTGACTCCATGGAATCGATTCGCTGACCGAAGGCCTCTTCAGTGGCCCCTTCTCACCATTAACATTCGCAACATTATCATCATCAATCTCGCCACCACTCCTCCGCCCACCCATCTCCTCGCGCCGATGTTTCTCCCTCTGTTTATCCTTATACGCATAATTATCCCAATCCACGCCGCGGACGCCTAGATTCCTATCGCCCGTAAACGCCTTCAGTTCGGGCATCTTGGGCAGTCGCAAAAGACCCCATGCCTGCCCCAGCTCCTCCCAGTCTAGGTCTGCAACGCGGAATATGCTGCTGGCCTGGTGCTTGCTGTAGCTGCGTAGCCAGCTGACGAAGGCGCGCTGGGCTTTATCGTGCAGGGCGCGGTCTTGGAGGACGAAGGAGCGGATTTGTTCGGTGGTGGTTATGGCGTCTGTGGGTGTGATGTGGATTGGGTTGGAGGATGAGGAGGTGGATGTGGATGTGGATTGGAATTCCGTCACGGGCGTTTTGCGCACGTTAAGGAAGGAGATATAATCCTCTTCCCGGCCTGGGTGGAGGAAGATGATGCTGAGACCGCGGCGGCCGGCGCGGCCTGCTCGTCCGCAGCGGTGGAGGAAGACTTTTGGATCCGTCGGGGGATCTATTTGGATTACTAGATCTACGGCTGGGATGTCGAGGCCGCGGGCGGCCACGTCCGTGGTCAGGAGGATGGAGGAGGCGACGGAGTTGACGAAGCGGGTGAAGTTTTTCCGACGGACTTCTGGGGGGTGTTTGCCGTGCAGAGGGATTGTGGTAAATTGGTCTGGTAGGAGGGAAGGGAGGATGTGCTGGTAATAGTCTACTGCGGCGCAGGTGGAGAAGTAAAGGATCGATCTTTGCGGGGTGGGGGAGAGAATTGAGAGGATCTTTTTCACGGCAGGCAGTTTGTGGGTTGGTGGGGTAAGGAGGTAGGTCATTTGAAGACTGGAAAATAGTGGAATTAGAATATGAAACATACCCAAAATCATTACCTGTTCCGCTGGGATAATACATACCTCGCTGGAGTTCGCTTGTCCTCCAAACCTGCCCCTTTCACCTTGACTGCGATTTTAACCGGGTTTCGTAAGCCGACCCGAATAATCTGGTCGACTGCCTCGCTGACGCTGGCACTGAAAAGACCTGTTCGACGTTGCTTGGGTAATCGTTGAAGGATTTTCTGTAGATCTTCTTTGAATCCTAAATCTAAAAGTCTGTCCGCCTCATCAAGGACAAGGACCTCAAACGATGACTGTGGACAATGGACATGAGGCGACGATAAAAGCTCAAGAAGGCGGCCAGGTGTTGATACGAGAACATTAGGCGACTGCTTTAGAAATGTACTTAGATCCTGCGCGGGAGTTGTAGTGCCTCCTAGCAGGAGTTGAGGTACTATTTTCAACGTGGATGACGGGTACCATGAGGCAGGGATAGCCTCGTCTCCTTTGTCGTTATTATCTGCCAGCTGGAGGCGCGCCGCGGATGGACCGTGGAAAGCTAGCAAAGACAACAAGACATTGTATATTTGAGTGGCCAATTCTCTATTCCGTATATTAGCCTAATTGAACTTCCTCTTGGAAGATACTGCGGCGATATAAAAATACCTAGTGGGGGAGATGATGATGGCTCCGATGTGGTGTTTTTTTATGGGTGATTCCAGCCGTAAAAGCCTTTCTACTACGGGAATCAAGAAAGATAGTGTCTTCCCGCTACCCGTCACAGCTTCGACAACGACATCCTTATGCGCCATGAACAGAGGAATTGTCGAGGCCTGCACTGGGGTCATGCGGGAGAAGCCCATAGTGGAAATGGCGTCAAGGATCCATTCTGACAGCGGAGGGGTGAGAGCATCCCAAGCTCTGGACTTAGAGCTCTGTGGGATCGCTGGAGGCATTCCGGATGCGGATATCACAATTCCGTCCGGTCTCAAGCTTAACGCGGAGGCTTGAGGTGAGGTTAAGAGAAGTTTGCGATATTTCCTAAAGGAGTAAAAAATTGATATTTCTTGGCGCGCGGAATAATTTCTGCCGCTTTACACCGCTATAAAGTTTGCCGCCGACACGTGACCGGCGGAGCGTGGCGGAAAAAAGCTGATTCTCACCTGGGCACGTGCTAAAACGCCCTCTTTTGGGAAATATTGACGCTGAAAAGTTATTCATTTGCATTATCTCAAAGACACGGACGCTCTCTCTTTATCTCCTCTACAGCTCCCCTCTCTACTATCATTTTGCTTTCCATTACTTCGTGCGGCTTAGGGCGAAGAAACCGCACCGCTTCTGTGTTTGCTGGCCCAGAATGCGCCTGCGTTATCCGCAGCGAGGGTTCCCTTGACAAACATAGAGCTCTATTTTGTTACGTTATCGCCCCTCACTACAGCATCCTACGCAGGATATTCTACCCTCTGGCTGCCGTTCTTGGCCTTTCTTTTCTGCAATTCGCAGGGGATCTAGTGTCGGCTCTTACTACCCTCACCACGTCGATCGTGTTTTCTAGTGCGCCCCGCCAGGATCTCCGCTGTCATGTCAGTTATGTATGCTGTTCCCGCGACTCCCCGCGTAATTTCGCCGTCTCCCGCCCCTTCAGATCATTCGACCGCCGGAAATCCTGAGTCCGGCCATGTCACACGCTCCGCGTCTGCGAGGCAACGCCTCTCGTCGCCTCCCGCCATATCGGAGGAGAACCAAAACAACAATGAGAGTGAGGGGGAATCAAGTTCGGACTCTATTACAGACCGCCGCGCACGTACGCGCTCTCGAAGCCCCACTGGGTTACCTCCGAATCAAACACGTCGTCGGATGACAGGACTAACGCCTCTGAACGGCGCCCCGATAACAGGCTTATCAAAACCTGAACCCATGTCGAATGGATATGTCCCTGCGAACGGTCATCTTTCCCCATATTCCAACATTCAAAACCGCTGGCGGGATTTCTCCCGTTCGCCTTCGCCACTAGGCCTTATACCGCTTCACAGACACTACAGGACTTTTATCCATAGGCATGAAATCCCGCGCAAACTACTTCATGTTTCAATCGGATTTGTCACGCTCCATCTCTACTGCCGTGGAGTCCAGACCTTGAACGTAGCTCCCTGGCTCCTAACAGCATTGATCCCAATAGCGGTTACTGATTTCCTACGACACCGCTACCAGTCTGTAAACAAGCTTTACATCCGGTGCTTGGGGGCGCTTATGCGAGAAACTGAGGTAGCCGGGTACAATGGTGTGATCTGGTACCTGTTGGGAGCATATATTTCTCTCCGTTTCTTCCCAAAGGATGTTGGCGTGGTGGGCGTTTTGCTCTTAAGCTGGTGCGACACCGCAGCATCCACCTTCGGGCGTTTGTATGGCCGGTATACCCTTCGTCTCCGCCGTGGAAAGAGCTTGGCTGGGACTCTAGCCGCTTGGGCCACTGGGGTCGCTACTGCAGCTGTCTTCTGGGGTTATCTTGTCCCTTGGGTCGGTACCTTCCCTGATGATCCTAAGGGTTCATTCATGTTCAATGGCACCCTCAATCTGATTCCAAGCTTCGTTCGGGGCTACCTCGGATGGGCTGGAATCTCCGCAACTACCACAGCTAAAGCAGTGGTTACTGGACCTCTGGCTTTGGGCATTGTGAGTATGTGGACGGGAATTGTGGCTGCTGGCAGTGAACTTGTAGACATTTTCGGATGGGATGATAACCTTACCATTCCCGTCCTTAGTAGTGTTGGCATTTGGGGCTTTTTGAAAACTTTCGGATGATATGGTTTATTCTCACATCACTCTTCTCGGACTTTATCTTAATACTTTCCCCCTCTTTTGGTTCCTTGTTTTCTTTTCACTAATGGTGCTCCATGATGTCATTTTCACGAACCCTACATTCCCACCTCTGAAGTTCACTTACGATACTGCCACTTCCTTATCCCTGACCCTATCTTACCTCTTCTTTTACAAGCCCATATCTCCGTATGTTTTCGCGAATCACCATTTCAGCTGGTGTTCCTTTTCGAAATAGTTGTGTTACACTCACCACGCCACTTTTTGATATCACGGATACATGCCAGTTCCCTTTTCCCATAACCCCCCAATCATTGAATCCCTATTTCAGTCGATATTTTTCGTTCGTGACGCTGGCATTAGTTTTGGATTATCGTACAACCCTTCCCGTCTTTGGCGTTTAGGTTTAGGTCTAAGAAAGGACAGCGTAAAGACAATGGCTCGTATTGGATAGCTTCGTATTCATTAACTTAAAAAAATATAAATCATTTATTCTCCAGTGTGTATTTTACCGTCATATAGGTTTTCTGTGATCCAAAAGGTCATAGAGAGGAAGGAGCTAGTTGTTGGTGAAAAAGAAATTTGGTGAATTATTCCGGGCATCCATTAGTTCACAGGAAGTTTATTGGGGATCTATGGACCGCAATGTATATTCATTTTAGCGGGATATTGGTAGCAATTTGCATTTCAATATGGGATATGCTCAGCAAAAAGGTGTGGCAAGTATTGACCCAAAAAAGGCCAAAAAATTCTGGAGTATATTTAGCTTAATCCATGATTTCCAAAAAGTGTATGGAGTACCTCGTTGGCGATCGGGTCAACACATGTACCGTCTACTCTTCACTCAAATCTAGAATGCTTACTCTTCCCTTTAATTTCGTCTTGCCTAGTTTCTTATCAAGGATAATTTCGCGTTGACTGTTCCTTACCTCCCCTATGTGATGATTGCTGGGCGCTTCAGGGGAAAGGTATTCGTCCTCGCTCGTGTTCTGCCTGTATGTCCAGTATCCTTTGTAAGTTTCGATGATTGACAGCTCTGTTCGCTGAACTGGAGAATTTGCTGCCGGGATCCTATTTTCCGTTTTAGAACGTAAGTTTCTGCAGTCGTGGTTCGAGGGAAGGTTTGCAGCTGCACTCGCTGGGGGATCATCCAGGGAAATGCCACCTTTTTCAATGGTGGTATGCGAGGGTTCGGAGCATTTATCCACTTTGTGCTCTTGGATTTTCAGTGCTGAAATTTGAGATAATATGTCATCTGCTGTGGAAACGTCGGAGGCTGAGATTGACGATCGCGAGGATGACGTAAAAGTGTTCAATTTCGTGGCATTATTTTCCTGTTTGATATTTAAACTTTGAATGGGCAGGGAAATGTTTGATATTCCTTGAGACTTGTTTCGAATTCGTGTTTGAGGATTGACGGATGTGATTGTTCGTGAACCTGCGGCTTTGTGGCTGACTCCATGGCTCAGATCTCGATTTGTACGCGAGGCGTCTGGTGAAATTTGCATGTCATACATGGCTTTGCCTATCGTTTCTATGGAAGTGTTGTATAAATCCGCTGGTTATTAGCATGGTTAAGGCTGAAAACAACGTAGAAAAATGGTGAGAGGAACTTACATTCATTACTGCATCCAAAGTTCAATGCCGCCTTAGTATTAGCTGAAGTCGCCTCTTTTGATGATTTCACGGAAGCTAAAGGATCTCCGTAACTCGAGCTATATGATTGACTGGATGGCAATTCTGAAAGCTGCGAGAGTAATCCGAACGCACTTTCGTCTCTGATGGTAGAATCATTTCGGTACGTGGCTTTTTGAGAAGAGAACGAACGAGAATTGGTCACTGCAGTACCTGGGCTCTTAACAATAGTGCCATACTTCATAATTTCCCCGAATTTCATTTTCGGATCGACGACTTTAGGTTTCGTCACCTTCGGGGCTCTCTTTCGGGCAACTCGTTTCTCCGCAGCTGCTAACTTCTCCTGTTTTCGCGTATTCCATATGTTGACTGCCTCTGGCATTCCAATCTCCGCGATAGCTTCAAACACCCATACCCTATCTTTTTGTGTAGGATCGTAGGAAGCTTGCTGTCGTGTTTCCGGATTGGGGTTGGCTGTATCGTCTTCAATCTCTAGATTGTCGATATCCTCGGTCTCACTCTCTTGCTGTGCCCCGGTGGCGGTGGGTTCATATTTTAAGTTTAAACCAACAATATCACTCGGTATAAACTCAAGTCTCAGCTCTGACAATCCATCGGTGCTGTAGTGAAATCTTTGCCCGCAAAATTGCGCGCCTTTTGTTGGTGCATAGAGGGGTAACGAGTCAAGGTTGGCGAGAAGTGGGAGGCACAATCTCAATCTACTGCACACCAGGGGTGCCGCAAGGATCTTAGTCAATCTTCTTGCAGAGCCACGCTGCCAGCCGAAATCCTTCCCAACGAAGCTTCTAAGGCCCTCGATGTCAATGGCTTGGTCCCACTTAAATGATTGCCGTACTTCATTTAGCTTCTCTGACGAGGAAACAACTGGATGTGTGTAGTCGCGCAACACCTTCAGGTCCGGAAAGTTATCTGGAATTTGGACAGCTTTGTGTTTGGACCTAAAATACCCTTCACCATTTTCATGGAGCTCGTTTTGCAGGCGTTCTCTCCATTTCCCCAACTTCACAGCTACTTCCGATGGGCTACCTTCGATGGCATGTAATAATTCGTCACCAAAACCTGCCTGTACAATTTCCCCTGCTAGCTTCGGGCCGCATTTCGGTACTCCCGCAGGTAGATAGTCGCCTCCGCTTAATAACGCAAAAAGAATCATGCCACCCCTGTCAAGGGGAACATTCGGTCTCTCTTCATCCCTAGTCCCCTCGGTCCGATAAAGAGTAACATGGGTGGCTGCATTTGTTCCGCTAGAGTTTTCTTTGGAAAAGTTCATGATTGTGACCTTTGATCCAAACATAATAGCATCGACATCATTGCTCATAACCGCATCCACCACACCCGAGGTCTGCAGTCTCGCGCATTCAGCCTCTGCTTCTCCCGGTGCTGTGTGATGCGGAAAGCGGAATAGGTCTATCAAATATTTGGAACGCCGTATTACCCTTCCCAGATCACCACCTCCGGGGTTTCTGCCAATTAACTTCCCACGCTTGTACGTGGGCCTTTGAGGGCCATCGTAAACGAAAAGTGGATGCACAGGTAATCCCGTCAAACGTACTAGGCGATAGAAGAGTGTTCGAAGCTCTGGATTGGTGCCTCCTTTCCCTGCTTGGATTTGGAAAAGCCATATCGAAATATCTATAGCAACGCGAATGGGTCGGGATGTCCGCTGCAAATGGTCGACAGCCAACTTGGCTAAGGAGATTCGTTCTCCAGGGCCGAGTGACTGGATAAGACTGCAAGTATCCGTAAGTAAGCACGATTCTTCCAACAGTTAGCCCTGGGAATGTGACTTACCCCGGAATTCCCATTCAAACCATTCGGACAGAGGTACTTTCGTACCTCCTATGATTGAACGGAGTGGATTCAGGTCTGTCCGCGTGTCGTTCAGTTGTTCGTGTTGTCGCGATGCTTCCGTCTCAAGATTCATCGCGTCATCACGTGATAGTTACTCAAGCCAAGATCCGCGAGACATCAATCAAAACAGCCCCTGAGAAGAGAACCTGCATCTACCGCGTAGCAATTGGCATTTGGCAAGTTTACGGACTGCGTTTACACATTTTTTCATGACCCCTGGACAATGCCGGTGCAGTGATGATGACGAAATTGTGTGAATGAACCCAGCGCGGAAAGGAACTATGCTCAAAGCCAGTCTTATCTGCCCCAGAAAGCATAACCATCTAGGATAAACAAACTGCATTTGCTTCCGCAACATTAGTTAAAGAATAATTAATAATGGCTACTGCTTCCTCTTCATCAGGCTTCGACCGGCGACAGTCACTTACCTCTACAGCCACAGTTCGATCAAGCCTCCGTCAAGGGAGACAGGGTCCCACCGGGTCTCCGCATACACCGCAGCAGCGACAGATACGATCGTCATACACGGGCTCTACCTCTCCTGGGTCGTCGTTCCGGCACGAAGAAGATGCGGTGATATTTGAATTGGGGTCCCGGTATCTTCGTGCTGGGTTCGAAGGCGACAACTCCCCGGTCTGTGTCGTTAGCTTCGGCCCCGAGGGAGGACGAAGAGTTGGGGATTATAGGGGATGGATAAGAACCGGTGGGCATGAGGGAACGAACTCAAGTCAAGTATACAAAAGTGTGGATGAATGGACGAAAAACTACGAGCTTTGGAGTATGGATATCCGAGATTTTGACCTGGGGCTATTTGAGGATAAAGTCGAGCGAACAGTCCGCGAAGTTTACAACAAGTATCTTCTCACAGACGCGGGCTCTTCGCGACTGGTTATTGTGCTGCCGCCAATTGTCCCTCATCCGCTTCTCTCATGTCTCCTATCAACCGTGTTCAATCGTTGGAGATATCCTAGCATTACTTTGCTTCCGTCTGCAGCCATGGCGGCTATTTCGGCAGGGTTAAGAGCTGCCCTTGTTGTTGATATTGGATGGGAGGAGACCACAGTTACGGGACTTTATGAATATCGAGAGATTCAGTCGAAACGAAGCACTCGCGCTATGAAATTTTTAATGCGCAAAATGGGTTCTTTCCTTACAAGTCTAGCAGAAAACTCGCGAAAGACGCACGAATCCGATAATAGCAATGGCGATGACGATGTAATCGCAGTGAGCTTTGAGTGGTGTGAGGAAATAGTGACGCGGTTGGCCTGGTGCAAGAATAAAGAGAATACTGAACCCGCTGAAAGGATCTCTGTGGAATCTTTCCCAAGCGAAGAAGATTCACAGCTATACGATTCCGATGTCACTTTGCCGTCGCAACCAGGTGATGCGACCACTGACATGAATGTCCCGTTCGCCAAATTTTCTGAACCGGTTGAGGAAGCTTTGTTTGCTGGAGGTGTTGATGCAAAAAACCTCGATGATGAAGAAATGCCTCTTGATCATTTGGTTTATCATACCCTCCTTGCTCTTCCGCCGGATATCCGCGGCGCATGCATGTCGCGCATAATTTTTGTTGGCGGGGGTTCGAATATTCCAGGTATTCGCCGAAGAATAATCGACGAGGTGGAGTTCCTTGTAGGGAGCCATGGCTGGGACCCTGTTAGAGGGAAGAATGTTAACAAACGCCGGGGCAAGCTTCAGGAAATTTCTATGAACCAACAACGGCCGGTTAGCTCCGCCTCGAATAGAAGCACCCAAGGAAATAATCAGTCAGAGCCGACTACGAATTTCGTTGACGAAAAGCTGGAACGGGCCAACAGGGATGCCAAACCATATATGCATGGGGTTCTTCGCCAGGTTGAGTCTCTCGGATCCTGGGCAGGAGCTAGCCTTGTAGCGAGCCTCAAGGTCAAAGGAATGGTGGAAATTGAAAGAGAAAAGTTCCTACAGCACGGTCTTGCGAGAGCAAATCGCGACTCCGACCTAACCCACATGGCAGAGCGACGATCCGGATACGGACCAGGTATAGGAAGATCAGGCGGCGAAAGGTCAAGCTGGACTCTCGGTGAATGGGGTTAATACGTGGAGGATGCTAAGCACTTCCTATCTTTCCACTCTGAAGATATTGGAGTACAGGATCCGGCTGTGGGCACGATCTTTAGGCTTATACTTTGCTTTTCTTGATTTTTCTACCGGCTTCGATACTGTTTTGGGACGATACCACGGCGTTGTTCATTTAATATTCACTACTTGTTACCATGCCACCCTATCTTGGGGTATATGAATATCATGTTGGTGAATGTAACTTGGGTTGGGTGCAATTCTTTCTTTCCAGTTTCAGAAATTGAACATTTGTTTTAATGCAGTATCATCCCTCTGAGACTTTGCACTTTTGCCCTTTCAACAACAGCGCCAACGTTTTATGGCAACAAAGCAATTGTGATTTCCTTTCAAGTCTGATATACCGTCAATCAGACCTATTATAACCATGCACCTGCCTTGTTGGCTCTAAAAACAGTCGCAAGTATTTCAGGCTGTTTTTTGTACTTTGGTACCTCAGTCTCCCTTCTTCCTTCCTGCGGCGAATTTATTTAGCGCATCTTCATCTAACATGAAATCCGCTGCAAACCCTCTCGTTCTTATCGACCTGTCCCCTTGTTATTGGACCAAACCTTCATGATGACTTCTTCGATGCGGATATTCCGCTCCGTATCATCCCCTTCCTCTCACCGGCTTCACGAGCCACGAAATTCAAATCGGACATCCCAACGGCTCTCTCTTGGAATCTTCTCGATTTTAGACCTCAGCCGTAGCAGTAGCACTGCAACTACAGCCTCGGCCAAAGAAACACACCAATTCGGTCCCGCTTCCAACGAGGTCGACCCCCTCCCCAATGATCAGATCAAGCTCGAGGAAATCGCGAACTATCATCTAGGTCAAATAGGACGATTAGAGCTTGAAATAGAACATTGCGAGGAACAGATCGGGCTATTACCACGGACCAGACTTCCAGAAGGCATGGAGTGTATTGCCAGGAAACATTATGAGCGAATCCAAGCGGCGAAGGACTGGCTGAATCTGCTTGAAAATTTCAAGGATTTCCACCGGCAGGAAGTTGACAGAATTAAGGAATTGAAGAGGAAATTGATGGGTAACGGTTCGGATAATGATCCTCCTATGTATGTTTTCCGCCGCTGTTTCCCTTTGCTTTCCGCTTCAGGGTGTTGTCTGCCTCAAAGTTTTGGTTGTCGGGTTTTAGATGGCTATGATTTTAACTCCCTTCAATCTACGGAACGCTGCTGACACAAGGGTCCTTCCATGACATGGTTAGAACACTTTCTAGAGACGATAAGTTTTCCAATACGTTTTGTGACGATGATTCCTACACGTAGAGGAATAAACAAGTATTTGGGTTTTGAAAACGACATCTCAATAATGTTAACCCAAACCCAGCTCAACCTATTTCATCAGGATCGTCGAGTGTTCAACCCGAAAATAAAGCTTAGAATACAACGCTTTGTTACAAATTTCTTTTGGATGGACATTCATATCGGGATCCAGTTCGAAATTACACCTTTGTATGCTCTTCCTGCTTTGTAGGGAAGAAGGGGAGAGTGGAATGAAAATTTAAGGGAGCGACGGAAGAGATGACAAAGAGTATGGGATGGAGCCAACCTGAAACCTCTCTCCTTTTCCTTTACGTCGTCAGCACAAAGGCTATGAGCGGACGATATTTGTAATTGCGGAGTGAGGTCTTTTCAGGGCCAGGAATATAGTGAAAATATCACAGTGTATTAAAACGCTAGGTTCGATTTTCCGTCCCTGTATATTAAATCCAGATATTCAACTTTTACATAATTATTATTATTATTTTCCCCTCCGTTTTGAAACGACGCCATCGATCATAAGTAACTCCGGTGGAAGGGAACAAAGGAAATCATCGATACAGAAGTAGTTACATAGGTATCTATCTATATCACAGATAAGGTTGATTAAGAATTAAAGGGCACACAATGTGCAGAACGCCGCCAATTAAAGGAACAGGCAAAATAAAACCACGCGGAAAATTAAAAGGGATACGGATCAACAATAATGGAAAACAGGGCAAAACACGTGGGAAACGGACCAAGGAAATATTATGAAAGGGTAACCTTTACCCCCTTTTTTCAAAGCTAAACCCTGGTTGGCCCATTTAAACCCCTCAGTTCTATATTTCACAAAATCAATTTCATACATTTCCAAAAGCGAATGTAACCCAGTTCACGGCTGGTCCGGTCTCGGGAGAATAGATCTGGTATTTGTCTTGGTCCCATTTAGGGTTGCTGATGCCATCAATCCAGCCCTCAGTCTCGATAACAATACAGCCGTATTTGTTAATAACATCTACGCTGTGTTTGTTGCCTTCTATTTTATTCCGGTGAACCTGAGATTTCTTGACGGGGATTGTCCCATCCTGATTATTGCAGCTGTATATCTGGACGGCCCTCTGGTTCGTGGTAACTTGCATGCTAATGCCGGTGGTTTTGGAAGCCATGTTCAGAGCGACAGCCATAGTTTCAGGAGACGAGCTCCAGTCTGACTCATTACTTGGGCGGTCAATGATGAATGCGTTGTCATACCCTGTGCAATTGGCACCGCAATTTTTGGCTGAGTCGATGTCTTTTCCGATGAGTTTGGGCTTAGTGAAGTCGAGGGCACCGCCGAATGTCGTTGCGGTGTCTGCGAGCTTGCCTGTTGGGATCGCGGCGGAATCGATGTAGATAAATCGCTTTGACAACGGCAGCTGCAAGGTAGTATCGTCCAAAACGTTGGGCTTCTTGAACGCATTTAGGTTCCAGTAAATGTGGTGTGCCAACATTATGGGCGTCTTCTCTGTCAAGGCAAGCGAAACGGTTTTTGCAGTTAACTTGGTTTCGCATTTCGACTGTTCCTTAGTGCATGATGAACCGACGCTGTAGGTGGCATATGTGATAACGTCACCTGGGAAACCTTCGAAGCCAGTGTCGAGGAGGCTGAAGGTAACGGAGGTTTCAGTGTGATTTACCACCTTCCAAGGACGCTGATCATACCCAACAACACCTCCATGGAGAGTCTGGGAGTCGTTGTTTTCGTTCTTGGTAATGGGATACTTAACACCGTCTAGTTCAAAGGAGCCGTTTTTGATTCTATTGGCGTATCTTCCTACGATGCAGCCAAAGTAGGTATGGTTGGTCTTGGTGTCGACTAGATATTGTTTGGGATCATCGTACCCGACGGCAACATCCTGTTGCTTGCCATCCCGGTCGTTGACGAGAAGTGAAGTCAGGGTGGCACCATACGGAATTAATGTGGCCTTAATGTTCCGCGCGGAAATGACATAAGGTTGAAATGGGTCTGAACAGGTAACCGGATACGACTCTGCCAGGGAGGAACCCCATAGCAGCGTCGACGCAAGTACAGCGGTTGGATTGATATACATCGGTGCGACTATGAGACAAGTGATGATGATGGCTAAGATACTGTAGGTTGTGAAAATGCGTTGTGGGGAGGTAGTAATAGGTAGGAGAGAGAGTGGGAGGTCCGGGTTATTATATAGATTCCCGCGTACCATCACCACTCCCACGAGCGGGGAACCTGAATCTCAGTTAGCTCAGTGACATTCCCGACGCAGCAGGGATACCACGGAACGGAAAGGCTTAGCGACGAGGTCGAGTGATGATTGGGTGTTGCCCGGGAACAGAGGAGAAAAGCTTGAACTCAGATTGGAGAAAGTTTCGAGATTGGAAGCCAAAGGTTTGCGTGAAAATGATGTTACTAACATGCAGGCGCCCTTTTGGGAGTTCACTGGCCGAACTTTGCCCTGTACCTTGGACAGAGCAGTGTGCGGGCTGCTGATACAGATAGCCTTCGATGAAGGTGCCAGACTCACAACGTCGATCCGGTTTTCTTTCCTGTAACCGAGCGACGTGCCCGTTTTTGTTCGGCTCTCTCTAACGAAGAGAGATGAGATGAAATGTACAATATTTTCTGACTGTCAAGCAAACAGCTAGTCTAGGATAGTTTGAGATATGTTCCCGTCGTCCTGAAAACCTCGGGGACGTTGAGTAAAATCCACATGCAACTGAAACGCAGCTGCGGGGACCCATGCGCCAGGCGATGTCATTCGTCACTCCGCAATTGAGATCGTCATCATGTCTAAGAAAATCGTTGGCTGGGCAAGACGATCTGTAACCTTCCTGAACGGTAGTCGCTGGGTTTCCTGTTGCAGAGAAAAACCAAGTTGCATGTCCAAGGTTGCCGGGCGTCTGAGACGCGCTAGAATATCGCTATCGCTTCGATATATGACATCAAAGAAAAATTATATATGTAGTTCAAAATTGAAAACGACCTTCGAATAACCTTGAAAAATATTCCGTACCAAGGTTCTGGCTTGGATTTATGGTTTGGAAAAACAAGCATAAAATAGCGCCCCACTAATTTCCCTCTTTGGTGCTTGGAGCCCTCCCGCGTGCAGCAATTTATTGTCTTGGCTCGGAATATAGTATTTCCGTGATTTGAAGAGGCGTAAACAAAGCGCACGGACCATGTCCCGAAGAGGCAAAGTCGCTCGTTTCCTGGCGCAAGAAGATCAAAACAATGGAGGGATAGCAGCATTGGTGTTCATGATAACGGTATCGATCGACCGACCCGATGCTAATGGCATATCTTCCCCTTCGACTTAAAGTGACCTATACCAGTGCCTGTGATTTACTATATCTAGCCCTGATGGAGTAGCTGGTCCTCGACACACCCTAACCGACACTCCCCGACACACCCCAATTGCCAGAGCAACACCGAATTTCCCGCCTCCATATCTCCCTAATGAACCCATCAAGTTCGCCAGTTCTAAGTCGCGATGGATTATAGGAGTGATAACTCCTCCCCAGATCCGCTGGGCTATCCCGGCGACCCAGAATATATCCTCTCCTCGGCGACAAAGCCCTTTTTGCGACGCCAAAGCACCTTTCCACCCAACAACTCCCTATCACCTACCAGACGCTTATCACCCAGCAAAGCAGACGGGAGGAGCGCACAGTCCATTAGGTTCCAAGATATCATTCTTCCTTCCACTCCGTCTGGACGTTTTAGCGGCAAACATAGGCTGTCCCCAACGAAAACAACGACCTTAAATTCGGAGAATAATACCAGCCCCTGGAGGATCCGAGTTACGGTCGAAGCAGAGCAAGATGAGGCGGATGGAAATTTTCCGGGTAGTGTGCGATCGGGTATGAAATCGCGAAGAGGAAGGACAACCAAAGTGCCCTTGAAGGATGAAAACGACTCCTTGGAGCCAAGCCCTAAAAAAAGGCGAACAGGGAAATCGGACTTGTCGCAACGTGTTCCAACACCTCGAAAAGTGAGGGGCAGAGTTGAAGCCCCGATAGCAAATACGGGCACTGCTGAAAAGAGAAAACGAGGAAGGCCTAGGAAAAGTCAACCTTCTGTGGAAGAAGGCAGTGTAGTGAACAAAGTCACCTTTGCCGATTCAGTGCGGAAGAAGATGCGAGAAGAGGATCCTTTTCTCGACATTGCGACGGAAGATGCGGGAACCAACAAGACTGCCGTAGATAATATACTCGCCGATATTGCTGCCACGAGCCTTTTACCCGACTTTATCCCTTCAAACAGTGATAACAGATCGTCGCCAACACCCGGGGAGAGACTTAGCTCACAACAACCTGATTCCCGATTCAGAGCGGAGAGCTCAGCTCCTGGTGATCCTTCGAGCTTTAGTTCCTCCCCATACTCTCCCGGAAAACCTACCGGCCTCACACCTGAAAACACAATCGATGCCGGACATACTCCTGGTCCCTATGTTAGAGGATATCCTACACCTACTTCATCTTCTCTATTAGAAGAAGGGGTTGCCGAAATCCAAGCGGATCCCTCTTCGGGTACAAATAAGCAACAAAGCGGATCAATTCTGGACCCAACAACCCAGCATCGAGAATTCGACTCGATTCTGGAAAGTGAAGGATTTAGCATGGTGTCACTGGGCACCTTGCCATCCGCGAGGCAGCAGTTAAATCATTCATTTCAAAGCGCCGTGAGTCAGGGCATGATTAACAGCATGAAGAAGTCGCCAAAAAAAGAGATGCTAGGCAACTCGAAATCTGAATCTCAACATGCCGGATTATCTGTTTCTAGCATTTCCAAGAAAGTTGATGCGTATATGGCCTCCTCAGAGCCTCGACCAACATCACAGTTATCACAGCAGGTGAGAAAAAGTCCGCGACAAATCAATAAAACTCCAGGAGCTGGATTTCCACCCTCACAGCAGCCGCCTGCACCCGTGATTCAGCCCGCGCGGCCCCCGAAAAAGACACGACTCGCCAAGTTAGTTCGAGTAATAAGAGCAGGCATTGCACTTCAGGGAGTACTTAATCGACGTAGGAGTAATTGGGAGCCCCAAAGTCCCTTCCCAAGCCCGGGTAAGACTCGAGTAGAAGATCGCGAGGCTGTAAGGCAACGCCTCGATGCACTCTTTCGGGAATTTGGAAGCGAGACAGAACGAGAACTACGTGCGGGACTTCGCTTCGGGGAACAGCTTGCGAACCGCCTTCGGGAATCCGACAATAGAAAAAAGCGGGAAGAACCGATGGCTGAATCACCAATCACACCAGATGGCTTCGCAGCCAATGAGCGCAACGACGTGGGGTATACGGATATTGGGAATGCGGACAGTAGAAGTGTATCTTCATATTCAGTGAAGAAACAAACAAATATGGAACTGGACAGGAAGTCTGCACAACTTACGAGTAGTCCCGGTAATAAAAACCAGTCTCCCCAACAACGGCTGAGCTCGGATATGGCACGGCGTGAAGCACAGTGGCAACGTGAGAGAGATGCCATTAGCCGCCAAATACAGCAGGCCAATTCTAGTCAGGTTATTGTTATTGATAGTGACGAGGGTAGTCCGGAAAGACAACCTCTAGGAAATGAAGAGCCAGAGGAACACAATGGAAACGATCCTATAGACGAGGAAGATTACGAAGACATATGGCAGCAAGAAGCCCGTGAGACTGAAAGCCAGTCGGAGTCGGCGTCATTCATCGAACTTAGTCGAGAGGAAATTATCAAACCGCCGCGGAGGGTGCTTCCAAGCCCCTGGAAACGCAAGGTAGACGTTGCTGACCACAGCCAAGACGAAGAAGCGACTCCCGGACCGGGCCCGTATTGGACAACCCGCACCAATGTATATCCTCTATTACCCAGCGGGAAAACCGAAACTGCAAAATTCAGAGAGCAGAACGTTGAAAGTTCACTACTGGGTTCTCCGGAAAGCGCCACAAGGAGATTTTATCAGCAGAATGCTGTTTCCCCTGAAAGCGCTAGCAGCCAGCCCGAACACCCTGAGGATCAACCTCTAATGAGAAGCACCCCCATCCCTACCTTTGCGGCATCCTATGGGCGAAACGAATCACCCTACTCTGATGACCGGGTGTCTAATGTTGAGGCTATCCATCCCCAATGGGCTCCGTCCCCTGAAAGCGGTAAAAATGAAACGGAGCACACGAGTCCGGATCAAGGCGACATTTATTCTCAACCGTCAGCGGGGTATGGCGATCTATATCCAGAATTGCAGTCCAACTCGGTTCATTCTTCGAGCAACAGCCCAGTTGCTAAAGAGGAAATTTACTCTAAACCAGAATCACCCAACTTAAGACCTCGGGCGCGTCAAGATTATAGGAATGGTCAGGAACCTTCTACCATCCAGTCGCAATCTCCTACTGAAATTCAGCAGGAGCCTCGTCAGTCATCTTGGTTCCACAAGCTGACTGACCTCGCTCCGTCGTGGCTTACTACCCCAACTCCTCGAAAAGCTGAAAGAAAGCAACTAGAATCAATCAGCAACCCTGCATCCCCTGCACCTCCTACACCTCCAAACCGTGAACCATCAGTTGAGAGCTCCTCGGTTCAAATGTCTCCTCCTGCTCAAAGATATTCGGTTTCAGGATCCCCAGCTCAGCCGCTTCCAATTGGGAGTTCTCCTATTCAAGAATTACCAGTACGGGAACCAATTGCCCAAGATACCCCGTTGCAAGAGTCACCAGCAAGGAAACCTCTATCTGAAGGGTCTCTGGTCCATCAACGCCTTCATCAACGCATCAAAATGACGACAGTTGACACCGGAACCCAGTTCTCCTCGCCACCAATAACGAAACCCAAACCGCAAATTAGAAGGCAACCCCCTTCGCAACGCAAAGCATTAGCAATCTCGGGGTATTTTACGGATGACCATTATGCCGCGTTGCGCCACATATATCACAGAGCAAAGCGTTCTCCAGGTTCCTTCCGCTATATCGAGACTCCATATCGAAATGAAATGCTAGGTCAGCGCATATATTCTGCTGATGGCGTATATAGCCGTCGCATTACCGAGATGCAGATTGCCATTGTGGATAAATTTCGACGGGACTTGTCTGTGGACAGTCGGAGGCGTGGTGGGACGGGAAAAGTGGGATGGAGCGAGACAGAGCTTTTGAGGAGACTGTTCAGCATAATCGTAGGTGAGCAGGTGAGGCGGGAGCGGAAAAGGGATCTTGAGCATCAACTTGAACTTGCAGGCCGACATGGATAAACTAGTAAATAGTGAATTCCTCGCGAAGGAGTTGTCAGTCATAGTTGGATCACTGATGCTTTTTGGGATATTCCGCTGCCTCTCGTGTTGGGGAATCCATCTCTGCCACCCGTTTCCTCCGCCGTTGGTTTCTGCCAATCGCACCCCTAATCAGCGACCTATTTTTTAAAAAAAGAAATTTGTGCTTTATATTTCGATATCGGATTACAGTCATTGGTAACCTCAACTATGGTCGGATTTCAAGCTTTTGGTGTTACGGGCGTTCCATGGTTTTTGACATCCCGTATGAGCATTTTTTGGTTGATAGGTTTAACTACTTGCATTCATTTTTTTTTTTTTTTGATGGGGGAATTAGCGGTGCAGCTGTTCAGTTTTCCATCCAACCATTCAAATATTTTCATCTCTTTTTGCTTGCCACGGGTTCATAAGCACTTGGATGCGTGTGTACTTGTTGGAGCTGCCGGATTGCTATAGTCTTTGAGACCCGGTGAACCACTATTCGAAGATATCTATCTAATCATGGCCATATCTTTGCTTGCCCGCTGGATGTGTGAACATAATATATCTGGCCCTTGTGGACAATGCATCTATACTTTCTATGTACTAATTGTTGCCTTTCTATATTCATCAGCAAGTCTGTCTGTTCTTTTGATGTTACTGTATCAAAATTTCACTAAGATCTGAGTGAATGGGTACAGATAAGTCAAAACATGATTTAAGAAGCTGTGTTAATCACAATGGGGGTGATTTCTTCCGGATGGGAATCTCAGAGTTGTCACATCTTATAACTTTCACACAGAGAAAGATATCTTCTTCTTTTGCTATCTATGCTCTTGTTTGCAACAACTTGATATTTTGTTCTTCTTTTTCTCACCAGATTCAAGAGTCTACATATTTCAGAGGTATTCATTCTTTCAGCTTCATCTCTTCATTCATTCTTTTAAGGGGTAAACAAGCTATGTCTTGGTCAGATCAACAACAAGGTATGTCAGTCCGTCTATCAGAATACTTCAAGCCTAATTTCCAAACAAAAATTCTGACAAAAGATCATTTCTTTGAAAGATATACCTCATGAGAAAAAACCCAATCACTGTGAAGCCATGAATCAAGTCAACAACAAAGCAACTGCAGAGAAGTGGGTGTCTGACATGCTGCATCGCATTGAAGGACATCATCCAGATAGCAAACAGGAGCGAGAGGCACCCTTCAAATATGAGAACAACGTGGGCATCAATCCCGGAAACAAGAATGAAGCATACGGGCCCAGAGCAGCGAATGAGGCCACAGGAAAACCCCACAGCACGATTCTACCCAATCGCAAGGCCAAGATTACAGGACCAGTGGATGGAGGACGCCCCTGGAGCGCGGCCCGTGAGAAGGAGCTCAAGAGTTGTCTTCTCGAGTATAGGAAGTGTCCGACGGGATGGGATGAAAATGGTCCTCGGTTTGCAAAAGTCGGTAACCAACCTCTCCAGCTTCCTATTCTTGCTTGGAAATTCTTAAATATTGAAATAATTCGTTAGAGAAGAAAAAGGGGGGAGGTGGGGGGCCAGAAAAGGATGTTCGATAGAATAATATATAGTACTAACCAGCGGGCCTCTCTCCATCTACAACCCAACATATATAGATGCTCAAACTCATGGAGCAAAAGGAAGCTCATGACGAATTTGCCAGACGCCGCTCCTTTCACGAAATCAATGAAGGCTGGATGTACCGCACTATCACCAGCCAACGGATCAAGGCTAGGAGGGCGATGCCAATGCGTTTCTCCCATACCGTAAGTAGTGAAGTGGATTTATAATTTTCACATTGCCATTTAGCTATTGCATTACTTTTTATTTGTTCTTTGCTCGGGTTGCTTCGTTGGGTCTGGGTGGATTATGGCTAGAAAATAATTTGGGCTTAGACCGGATTCGAGAACACTCCCGAGAACCCCAAGGACGACGAACGCTAAGGGGGGCGCAGATGACGCCGTACGATCAGCTACTTTGCTACACAGAGTTCAGTCCATTGCAAACCTGCGTCCAAGGACTTGGATATGAGTGAGTTGGAAGATGCGGGGTATGCCAAATGTTGGGAGACTTTGGACCTTCTTACAAGCGACCTATGTATCTAGACATTCACAATATGCAATCAGGGGTTGTTGGTTAAGCCTCATGCCCCGAAGTGCTTCTAAGCAAAACTGTCGCCCGCGAACGTTTCTGCTGGCTGTATTTCGGCCGAAACTTTCGATTAAAATATCAAAGACACAAATTATAGTCTACTTAAGCCTAGTGAAATAGAAAAAACTACAGGCATACCGTTAAACAAAGCAGACAGGTATCAAATGTGACGATGAATTAAAACATCCCCTCCCTTGACAAATCAAAGAAACGCCTTTCAGAGGTCGTCCGGAAGTAACGTATTCATGATAAGTCCGTCACTTCCGCCCTACATCCACCAACCACTACACCCAACTTATGACCAACAACAAACCCATCACTGCACAGAAGGAGTTGCTTCCGCCCCCGAATCCAAAGATTGACATCTGCCGATTCCCAGCACTGGGCTTTGATGATGTAGGACTGGCCGCCCCTCCTCCGGCAGTAGTTGGATTAGTGGTTCCGGCCGATGGCACAAGAGACGGTAGGTCAGCGCTAGGATCGACGGCCCAGGCATTAGGAGTTGAGCTGGGGCAGGGCGGCGGTGTAACTTCTGATGCCTTGTCAGAGTAATCTGACAGCGCAACACCGGTGGGAGCCAAAGTAGCGAAACGGGATTTCAAATTTGTGAAATCCGGGTTCACAGGGGTAGGGGTGCCGCGGCGGGAGAAGCCGCCGAAGGCTGAAGGGTTCGACGTATCGCCCTCGGGCACCTTGCCATAGGTAATTAGCCCGTAGTTATCGAACTCTTCTATCCACTTGTACACCATTGCGCCAGACCAGGTACCTGTCATTTCCGGCCCAAGGATGGCGTCGAGGTCGTCGAAATCTCGTGGTCGAACTGTATTGCAGCCAGTCTCTGAAAAGAAAATCGGAACCGGGTATCCCTCTGCTTGGTTTTGCAGGTTGGCATAGCCGGAAATTTTAAACGTTGATTCACCGCACCATTCGTAGGAGTTGAGGGCAAAAAAGTCTAATCTTTCGGCTTCATCTTCCCGACAAACCAGATAATTCTGCAACATAGGACGCAGCTCTGCTACATCCGCAGCGGAATAACCGACTGGGATCCTCCGATAATTCTTCGAATCGCGATAGGCCTTGATGTCTCGAGCCGCAGATAGGATATACGGGGCTGCAGCGGAGTGATTCGGTACGTAAAGAACCTCGTTCCCCACAAAAACTCCGGCCGTGTTATCGTACTTCTGGAATTCGTCCAGGGTCAACTTGAACGCGTCGAACTGCCACTGGCTCCAAATAGGAGAGTTCTAATTTGCAAAAATGGAAAGATAATTTGTCAGCGTTTTGGTCTACCAAGTAGTTATCTCTCTGTACAACTTATGCCTTGGAATCTTGCTAGCTAAGGGCGCATACCCCTAGAATTTGGCTTGGAAAGCGACCCAAGTCCACAAATAGGTATATCCCTGCATCCGCGAACGCTTTCATGCATTCCTCGTGGTCTCCTGTAGAGTCAACAAGATAGACGCGGATAGCGTTTGCACCCAGCTCCTTCATCAAGGAAGCGTCTAGTTTGCACTGTTCGGGATCCACAAGGGGATCACGAGACGTGAGCTGGTACGCAATTCCTATCAATCAAAATTAGCATCAATTCACATGAAATACGCGGTGTGGACAACGTGCTACCCTTGATGAAAAACTGCTGACCCTCCTCATTGAAAAACTTTGAGCCTATAGCAGAGAGCTTCGATATTGCAGAGACATTATGTACCAGCAATAGTAGCCATAGGTATGTCCCCATCATAGCTCCGAAGGAAGAGCTACGGCTCCACATTGTGTCGGGGATGGTGGTGATTCTCGATAAGGAATTGAAGAAGCAATTGATGAGAACCAATGGCGTCGAACCTGATTAAGGAATGACTGAAAGAGATATATTCAATCACCTCCGGCTCAACTGTGGCTTTAAGAGAGCAGATCTCCAGAAATCTTTAGAAATCCTGTAGCGGACTGTAGGAACGTGCAATTCTGCTGAAGAACAGCAGATGAAACGCGCGCGCAGAGGGATACATTGCAGGAATACAATCAAACAAGAGAGATAAAGGGAAACGATGGACGATAAGGAGTTACAAAAGCGAGGATAGCCCCCACACGTATACCCTGTTGTCGTCTTGGAGAGCCTTGGAAGTGAACTATTTATAGTTGCAGGCAACATCGTGGTTCAACTCATCACCCAGGATACACACACTAGTTACAGTCCTAGATCTTACATAGTTAATGAGGTTTCGAAATGTATCCGAATAGACACTTGCAATCATATTAATACCCTTCTACTTTTTATTCTTTTTCCGTGGCGCATCTCAGCCAGCGAACAAACGGTTGGCACCAGTAGCCATGCACCTGCGTGTGCTCAGATATCGCCATTTTACTCAACTTAATGACGACAAGAAAGTAATCGCTGAAGCTGGGTTCAATAAAGACCGATTAAGTCAAGTTTCTATTTTGTCAGCTGAAGCACCCGTGATGTCGATTTCTTATTAACTAACTGTCTTTTGTTCGCGGTATTCGAGTCATTTGCAAAGTGGCATACGAGCCCAAACAGTGCAACTGGCGCCGGAAATCTGAACGGATGGAATCACAGATGATGCTGGGAGGTTAGATATTTCTCGATACATGTATATTCATAGGGGTTGCCTGGTACAATGTACATGTACATATATGTAGAAATAAGTTGGGGATAAATAGTTTTAACAACCGTGCTGCTGTCAAATTAAGCTTGATATGCTTTTTTTAAACGGTTAAGTTAACTAACAGGCTTATCCTTGCGCCGGGTTGGACTGTGGAACTCGGAAAATATAACGTGATCATGATACCCACCTAACGATCGCTCCCACCTAATGATCGCGATTTCCCATACAAAT